>CM035790.1:35000804-35015804 GCA_020466265.1 Siphamia tubifer
GACATACACCTACCAATTCACCACCCCAACAGAATACAGACACTCAGCATACCCCTGGACAAACAAACATAACACACACACAACAGGAGAGGGGAAACGCTCCACCTTCCCTCCCTAGGCCAACAGCACTGTACCAACGGTCGCTGTACCTAGGTCCACGCACTTCCTTAGCAGAGGAAGTGACACACAAGACAGAGATTGGGACCCTCCCTCTCCCTCTGGCTAGCTCACCCGTTCCCACAGACCCATCCATTAATATCACTCCACCAGTCACACATCAGTGCACAAACCAGCAGACCCCCAGCGAGGAGGGCCCGCTCTCGGACCCCGGGTCTCCAGAACCTGTAGTACCGCCAGTCTCCACACCCATGGAGACCCCCCCTCCTTACCCAGGGAGCTGGGGGCCACGCGGGACTGACACACCCACACATTCAGACATAGATATAACACCATCAGCCTCACCCATCCAGACAGACCAGGAGACCTCGGCCAAGGATCGGGAGGTGTTAGCTCTGATCCACTCTCCACCCCAGTTCAGACCCACTATTCATAGAGCCAGACCGCACAGAAAAATATTGGACTGGCATTTCAGACCCGTCAAGCCCGTGCTAGTGCTGGGGGACTCCAACATTAGCAGAATCCCTCCATACACCAACAATCAAATCCAAATTGACAGTTATCCAGGTGCAAACTTTTTTCATTTTTTAAAAATCTGCCAGAAAACCCCAATATCTCTCACTACCAGAATTCTAATCTTTTCCATAGGCATTAATAACAAAGACCAGCACCCAAAATTAACATCTATCAAACAGCTTAAAGCGCTACACAGAGCAGCCAAACGCACATTTCCCAAAGCAGACATCTACTATCCGGTCATCAACTTTTCCCCAGCACTAGCACGGACCCAGAAAGAAAACCTACAGGTCATCAACAACACAATTAGAAGCCACCTCCCATCCTTGGCCGAACTACCACAGGACCAATTCACTACTGGACCGGACAACATTCATTGGACAGTTAACACAGCCTCACACATCTTTCAGCAATGGTGCGATGGCTTAGACCTATTATTATGATAGAATCAGACCGGGCCTTTCAGACATGACTGACCACACATGGACTACATTCACACACTACAATACATTCATCCATCCACTAGCTGGCACCCTACTCTGGACCACACTGACACGTACGCCCCCTCTCTCTGGGTTCCTCCTTTCCTGTCTTAAGATCTACCCACCTCCTCATTCTTACCCTGACCTCTATCTTATCCCAAACCCTCGATCCTAACCCCTAACCCTCTATCCTATCCCCTAACCCTAACCCCTAACCCTAACCCTCTATCCTAACCCCTAACCCTCTATCCTAACCCCTAACCCTAATCCTCTTCCCTAACCCTAACCCCAAGCCTCTATCCTAACCCTAACTCTCTATCCTAAACCTAACCCAAACCCAGGGGACGGAGAGAGGACGGGGGGCCATTGGGTGGACTGGCGGAGGACAACCAAACCGAGGGGTTCTAATTTACACTTTCTCTCCCCTCCGTTACCAGAGGATGCAGCCCTGGCCCCCACGCAATCTCCCTCCAGAGGAGTTCCATGGGCCAAGAAGAGAGCCTTATCATCAGGACAACATATCACTTAAATAAATTCAATTTTCACATGAACAATGTCTTTTGATTTCACCAACTCCCTGTGGGTGGTCCTCCCCAGCGCAGCATATGCTTCTGACCTATACAAGAGGGCCGGGGTTAATTTAGTTTCCTTATTGATATGGGTTGTATATATTTATATTATTCTATTTATATATGTTTTCAACTACTTATATTTGTTTCCACCCTTTACTTATTACTCTTTATATTTTCTTATATACGTATGGTTCTTTTATTTTGGCCAGGGGTGTGTGTATATATATATATATATATATATATATATATATATATATATATATATATATATATGGGTTACATAATTACAGTCGGTTCTAACCCTACCTCACAGCAACTATCCAGTTGTAAACTTACAGACTATTAGTCTTCTAAAACTCAAAGTGAGATATATGACAAACTTGCCCCTTATACACACTCTCTCTCCCCAGTCTATTCTTTTTTTCCCCCTCTTTCTTCCCATCCTATATCAGGTTCTTGTATGTCTTTTTCTTATTTATTTATTTATTTATTTATTTATTGTTATATACATTTATGCTTGCTGTCCCTTTACTATTTTTCCATTTCAATTCTGTAAAACTGCATGTGTTTGATAGAAGTGTGTATCTTTGCCTGTTTTATTATGGTTTTTTATTCTGCATGTTGTTGTTTAATTTCCCTCAGCCCCCCTCTCCCCCCTTTTCTCTCCCCCCTCCCTCTGCACACACATTCATACTTCTATCACACATTTAGAATTAGAAGCACACAGGTAGACAGCCATGATTTGATTTTTTTATTTTTTGTTTATTTTACAATTTAATTAATTATTTATTTATTCAATGAAGCACTTATTATACTGCTTCCCGCTTTCCCTCTTGGACGTCGATTTACTGCGGCTGCGCTGCGCTGGGGAGGACCCATTCACAGGCTTTTGCTATTCTGGGATTGGGGATCTCCCATCCCACATCATTTCCCCACTCCTCCCTCATACGGAGACATTGGTTCCCCTGGGGCCCCGGGTTCAAGACGAGGACGGAGCCCTCCCACTGATTTTTCAGCACAACACCGGGGGGAACAAACAGATCCCCCCCATTACATATTGTATTACATTATGAATTAATTATTTATTTATTTTATTTGTTTATTTATTTACAGGAGAAGGACCTATTAGGGGGAGATCCCGGAGCCGTAGGCCAGTGCCCTTAAAGTCAATATTGACACACCCCCAAAGCCTAACCCTAACCCTAAAACCTAACCCTGCCAGAGCCACGGGCCGGGACCTCCCTCATCCCTTCCTTCTCCTCCTCTTTCTCCTTACACTTCTCAACCAGATCTAAAGAGTTCGACTCCAAGAGAAACAGATAAGTGTATGAGGTCGTGTAGACATATTATCTACCTGTATATAGTGGCATGTTATACTTAATTTTAAAATCATATAAAACTATGCAAAGTATAAGAGTACCAACGAATGGTTAGGGGTCAACCGGGCTGGGATTCCCCGAAGAAAACATTGGACCGACCGGGTCTCGAACCCGCGGCTCTTGGGCGAAGGGCGGTTGCCCTGCCTGCTGCGCCATTCTTTAACTAGTTATTTGATTTACTTATCACATAGCCACCTCACCTAGGTTACTTACACCTACTTCCCCTTTGCTCCAGTCCCCCTCCAACTATCCTTAATCAACTCTTTTGAACCATTTATCACCAATTTCTCCCACCTGTTGATACCAATTACATTCGTGAGCTCCCATTGGAGAACCGGAAGGGAGGGGAGGAGCCTTCCCCCTCTCCTGCACACAAACACACACTTATATACCCATCAACACATCACTGTCCCAGTAACCTCTGATGAAGCAGTACCCCTGCGAAACGTCAGGTTTTTTAAATTTTGGCTCTCCGGCACGACACCGAGCCCTCTTTTACTACAGTTTTTACCAAAGTCTTCTTACCCTTTTGGGCTTTTAAATTCGGTTTTTAAGAAATAAAGCTAAGTTTTAACAGTGAGTGGCGGGGTCCAACACCCCGGACTCCGATCCGTTTACCTGCACTGCCTGAGCTTTGAGTCCAGGACTAAGGACACCGGACCCCTGCAGCACCTACCTGAACCAGGACCAGGATCAGAAGACTCCGGGCCACCCTGAAAGGACACCAGATCCTCCAGACAACTTACCAAAACCAGGCCCAGGACCAGGACCAGGAGAAACCGGACCAGCTCTCTAAGGAGGTAGGACCCCTTCCACCACTGTTTTAATGTTGTTTTTATTACAGGGCTTAGGACGTGCCAGGGAGCCAAGGGGACATGTTTAACAATAACTACACACTTAGGGCACACACACACACACATCCTTCCACCTCACTAACCCATGCACCACACAGTCTTAATAATGACAGCCGAAACAGGAGGAGGGACACACACGCACACACACACACACAATTTTCCAGACCACATACACAGACACTCACGGGACCACCCACCGCAGCAACTAGACACTTAAGCAAACTTTATTTCAAACTGATACAGGCCACACATCACAAACACATAATAGATACATCCATCAGTACACTCACACCCCCTACTGGCATGCAGAGGCAAGTACGCCGTTTAACCACCTTTATTAAACCTGCAGCGCCTACACCAGACACACAACAGAAACTAACTTCAAACACTACACAATGGCTCAATAACACATTGGACATACTTCAGACACACTACACCTCCTCCATTACATTCATCACTTCATCTTTACAGACTACAACCCCAGACCATCAAGCTCTTCAGATAGCCATCGGCTGGGCCAGAAAGAGATTTTCACATAGACTCCAACAGCAGACCATTCAAACAGCCAAAGTCACAATAGGTTTCACCACAGTCAGACATACACCTACCAATTCACCACCCCAACAGAATACAGACACTCAGCATACCCCTGGACAAACAAACATAACACACACACAACAGGAGAGGGGAAACGCTCCACCTTCCCTCCCTAGGCCAACAGCACTGTACCAACGGTCGCTGTACCTAGGTCCACGCACTTCCTTAGCAGAGGAAGTGACACACAAGACAGAGATTGGGACCCTCCCTCTCCCTCTGGCTAGCTCACCCGTTCCCACAGACCCATCCATTAATATCACTCCACCAGTCACACATCAGTGCACAAACCAGCAGACCCCCAGCGAGGAGGGCCCGCTCTCGGACCCCGGGTCTCCAGAACCTGTAGTACCGCCAGTCTCCACACCCATGGAGACCCCCCCTCCTTACCCAGGGAGCTGGGGGCCACGCGGGACTGACACACCCACACATTCAGACATAGATATAACACCATCAGCCTCACCCATCCAGACAGACCAGGAGACCTCGGCCAAGGATCGGGAGGTGTTAGCTCTGATCCACTCTCCACCCCAGTTCAGACCCACTATTCATAGAGCCAGACCGCACAGAAAAATATTGGACTGGCATTTCAGACCCGTCAAGCCCGTGCTAGTGCTGGGGGACTCCAACATTAGCAGAATCCCTCCATACACCAACAATCAAATCCAAATTGACAGTTATCCAGGTGCAAACTTTTTTCATTTTTTAAAAATCTGCCAGAAAACCCCAATATCTCTCACTACCAGAATTCTAATCTTTTCCATAGGCATTAATAACAAAGACCAGCACCCAAAATTAACATCTATCAAACAGCTTAAAGCGCTACACAGAGCAGCCAAACGCACATTTCCCAAAGCAGACATCTACTATCCGGTCATCAACTTTTCCCCAGCACTAGCACGGACCCAGAAAGAAAACCTACAGGTCATCAACAACACAATTAGAAGCCACCTCCCATCCTTGGCCGAACTACCACAGGACCAATTCACTACTGGACCGGACAACATTCATTGGACAGTTAACACAGCCTCACACATCTTTCAGCAATGGTGCGATGGCTTAGACCTATTATTATGATAGAATCAGACCGGGCCTTTCAGACATGACTGACCACACATGGACTACATTCACACACTACAATACATTCATCCATCCACTAGCTGGCACCCTACTCTGGACCACACTGACACGTACGCCCCCTCTCTCTGGGTTCCTCCTTTCCTGTCTTAAGATCTACCCACCTCCTCATTCTTACCCTGACCTCTATCTTATCCCAAACCCTCGATCCTAACCCCTAACCCTCTATCCTATCCCCTAACCCTAACCCCTAACCCTAACCCTCTATCCTAACCCCTAACCCTCTATCCTAACCCCTAACCCTAATCCTCTTCCCTAACCCTAACCCCAAGCCTCTATCCTAACCCTAACTCTCTATCCTAAACCTAACCCAAACCCAGGGGACGGAGAGAGGACGGGGGGCCATTGGGTGGACTGGCGGAGGACAAC
Organism: Siphamia tubifer; assembly: GCA_020466265.1. Classification (NCBI taxonomy): domain Eukaryota; kingdom Metazoa; phylum Chordata; class Actinopteri; order Kurtiformes; family Apogonidae; genus Siphamia; species Siphamia tubifer. The sequence goes on from CM035790.1 coordinate 35,006,825, forward strand.
CAAACCGAGGGGTTCTAATTTACACTTTCTCTCCCCTCCGTTACCAGAGGATGCAGCCCTGGCCCCCACGCAATCTCCCTCCAGAGGAGTTCCATGGGCCAAGAAGAGAGCCTTATCATCAGGACAACATATCACTTAAATAAATTCAATTTTCACATGAACAATGTCTTTTGATTTCACCAACTCCCTGTGGGTGGTCCTCCCCAGCGCAGCATATGCTTCTGACCTATACAAGAGGGCCGGGTTAATTTAGTTTCCTTATTGATATGGGTTGTATATATTTATATTATTCTATTTATATATGTTTTCAACTACTTATATTTGTTTCCACCCTTTACTTATTACTCTTTATATTTTCTTATATACGTATGGTTCTTTTATTTTGGCCAGGGGTGTGTGTATATATATATATATATATATATATATATATATATATATATATATATATATATATATGGGTTACATAATTACAGTCGGTTCTAACCCTACCTCACAGCAACTATCCAGTTGTAAACTTACAGACTATTAGTCTTCTAAAACTCAAAGTGAGATATATGACAAACTTGCCCCTTATACACACTCTCTCTCCCCAGTCTATTCTTTTTTTCCCCCTCTTTCTTCCCATCCTATATCAGGTTCTTGTATGTCTTTTTCTTATTTATTTATTTATTTATTTATTTATTGTTATATACATTTATGCTTGCTGTCCCTTTACTATTTTTCCATTTCAATTCTGTAAAACTGCATGTGTTTGATAGAAGTGTGTATCTTTGCCTGTTTTATTATGGTTTTTTATTCTGCATGTTGTTGTTTAATTTCCCTCAGCCCCCCTCTCCCCCCTTTTCTCTCCCCCCTCCCTCTGCACACACATTCATACTTCTATCACACATTTAGAATTAGAAGCACACAGGTAGACAGCCATGATTTGATTTTTTTATTTTTTGTTTATTTTACAATTTAATTAATTATTTATTTATTCAATGAAGCACTTATTATACTGCTTCCCGCTTTCCCTCTTGGACGTCGATTTACTGCGGCTGCGCTGCGCTGGGGAGGACCCATTCACAGGCTTTTGCTATTCTGGGATTGGGGATCTCCCATCCCACATCATTTCCCCACTCCTCCCTCATACGGAGACATTGGTTCCCCTGGGGCCCGGGTTCAAGACGAGGACGGAGCCCTCCCACTGATTTTTCAGCACAACACCGGGGGGAACAAACAGATCCCCCCCATTACATATTGTATTACATTATGAATTAATTATTTATTTATTTTATTTGTTTATTTATTTACAGGAGAAGGACCTATTAGGGGGAGATCCCGGAGCCGTAGGCCAGTGCCCTTAAAGTCAATATTGACACACCCCCAAAGCCTAACCCTAACCCTAAAACCTAACCCTGCCAGAGCCACGGGCCGGGACCTCCCTCATCCCTTCCTTCTCCTCCTCTTTCTCCTTACACTTCTCAACCAGATCTAAAGAGTTCGACTCCAAGAGAAACAGATAAGTGTATGAGGTCGTGTAGACATATTATCTACCTGTATATAGTGGCATGTTATACTTAATTTTAAAATCATATAAAACTATGCAAAGTATAAGAGTACCAACGAATGGTTAGGGGTCAACCGGGCTGGGATTCCCCGAAGAAAACATTGGACCGACCGGGTCTCGAACCCGCGGCTCTTGGGCGAAGGGCGGTTGCCCTGCCTGCTGCGCCATTCTTTAACTAGTTATTTGATTTACTTATCACATAGCCACCTCACCTAGGTTACTTACACCTACTTCCCCTTTGCTCCAGTCCCCCTCCAACTATCCTTAATCAACTCTTTTGAACCATTTATCACCAATTTCTCCCACCTGTTGATACCAATTACATTCGTGAGCTCCCATTGGAGAACCGGAAGGGAGGGGAGGAGCCTTCCCCCTCTCCTGCACACAAACACACACTTATATACCCATCAACACATCACTGTCCCAGTAACCTCTGATGAAGCAGTACCCCTGCGAAACGTCAGGTTTTTTAAATTTTGGCTCTCCGGCACGACACCGAGCCCTCTTTTACTACAGTTTTTACCAAAGTCTTCTTACCCTTTTGGGCTTTTAAATTCGGTTTTTAAGAAATAAAGCTAAGTTTTAACAGTGAGTGGCGGGGTCCAACACCCCGGACTCCGATCCGTTTACCTGCACTGCCTGAGCTTTGAGTCCAGGACTAAGGACACCGGACCCCTGCAGCACCTACCTGAACCAGGACCAGGATCAGAAGACTCCGGGCCACCCTGAAAGGACACCAGATCCTCCAGACAACTTACCAAAACCAGGCCCAGGACCAGGACCAGGAGAAACCGGACCAGCTCTCTAAGGAGGTAGGACCCCTTCCACCACTGTTTTAATGTTGTTTTTATTACAGGGCTTAGGACGTGCCAGGGAGCCAAGGGGACATGTTTAACAATAACTACACACTTAGGGCACACACACACACACATCCTTCCACCTCACTAACCCATGCACCACACAGTCTTAATAATGACAGCCGAAACAGGAGGAGGGACACACACGCACACACACACACACAATTTTCCAGACCACATACACAGACACTCACGGGACCACCCACCGCAGCAACTAGACACTTAAGCAAACTTTATTTCAAACTGATACAGGCCACACATCACAAACACATAATAGATACATCCATCAGTACACTCACACCCCCTACTGGCATGCAGAGGCAAGTACGCCGTTTAACCACCTTTATTAAACCTGCAGCGCCTACACCAGACACACAACAGAAACTAACTTCAAACACTACACAATGGCTCAATAACACATTGGACATACTTCAGACACACTACACCTCCTCCATTACATTCATCACTTCATCTTTACAGACTACAACCCCAGACCATCAAGCTCTTCAGATAGCCATCGGCTGGGCCAGAAAGAGATTTTCACATAGACTCCAACAGCAGACCATTCAAACAGCCAAAGTCACAATAGGTTTCACCACAGTCAGACATACACCTACCAATTCACCACCCCAACAGAATACAGACACTCAGCATACCCCTGGACAAACAAACATAACACACACACAACAGGAGAGGGGAAACGCTCCACCTTCCCTCCCTAGGCCAACAGCACTGTACCAACGGTCGCTGTACCTAGGTCCACGCACTTCCTTAGCAGAGGAAGTGACACACAAGACAGAGATTGGGACCCTCCCTCTCCCTCTGGCTAGCTCACCCGTTCCCACAGACCCATCCATTAATATCACTCCACCAGTCACACATCAGTGCACAAACCAGCAGACCCCCAGCGAGGAGGGCCCGCTCTCGGACCCCGGGTCTCCAGAACCTGTAGTACCGCCAGTCTCCACACCCATGGAGACCCCCCCTCCTTACCCAGGGAGCTGGGGGCCACGCGGGACTGACACACCCACACATTCAGACATAGATATAACACCATCAGCCTCACCCATCCAGACAGACCAGGAGACCTCGGCCAAGGATCGGGAGGTGTTAGCTCTGATCCACTCTCCACCCCAGTTCAGACCCACTATTCATAGAGCCAGACCGCACAGAAAAATATTGGACTGGCATTTCAGACCCGTCAAGCCCGTGCTAGTGCTGGGGGACTCCAACATTAGCAGAATCCCTCCATACACCAACAATCAAATCCAAATTGACAGTTATCCAGGTGCAAACTTTTTTCATTTTTTAAAAATCTGCCAGAAAACCCCAATATCTCTCACTACCAGAATTCTAATCTTTTCCATAGGCATTAATAACAAAGACCAGCACCCAAAATTAACATCTATCAAACAGCTTAAAGCGCTACACAGAGCAGCCAAACGCACATTTCCCAAAGCAGACATCTACTATCCGGTCATCAACTTTTCCCCAGCACTAGCACGGACCCAGAAAGAAAACCTACAGGTCATCAACAACACAATTAGAAGCCACCTCCCATCCTTGGCCGAACTACCACAGGACCAATTCACTACTGGACCGGACAACATTCATTGGACAGTTAACACAGCCTCACACATCTTTCAGCAATGGTGCGATGGCTTAGACCTATTATTATGATAGAATCAGACCGGGCCTTTCAGACATGACTGACCACACATGGACTACATTCACACACTACAATACATTCATCCATCCACTAGCTGGCACCCTACTCTGGACCACACTGACACGTACGCCCCCTCTCTCTGGGTTCCTCCTTTCCTGTCTTAAGATCTACCCACCTCCTCATTCTTACCCTGACCTCTATCTTATCCCAAACCCTCGATCCTAACCCCTAACCCTCTATCCTATCCCCTAACCCTAACCCCTAACCCTAACCCTCTATCCTAACCCCTAACCCTCTATCCTAACCCCTAACCCTAATCCTCTTCCCTAACCCTAACCCCAAGCCTCTATCCTAACCCTAACTCTCTATCCTAAACCTAACCCAAACCCAGGGGACGGAGAGAGGACGGGGGGCCATTGGGTGGACTGGCGGAGGACAACCAAACCGAGGGGTTCTAATTTACACTTTCTCTCCCCTCCGTTACCAGAGGATGCAGCCCTGGCCCCCACGCAATCTCCCTCCAGAGGAGTTCCATGGGCCAAGAAGAGAGCCTTATCATCAGGACAACATATCACTTAAATAAATTCAATTTTCACATGAACAATGTCTTTTGATTTCACCAACTCCCTGTGGGTGGTCCTCCCCAGCGCAGCATATGCTTCTGACCTATACAAGAGGGCCGGGTTAATTTAGTTTCCTTATTGATATGGGTTGTATATATTTATATTATTCTATTTATATATGTTTTCAACTACTTATATTTGTTTCCACCCTTTACTTATTACTCTTTATATTTTCTTATATACGTATGGTTCTTTTATTTTGGCCAGGGGTGTGTGTATATATATATATATATATATATATATATATATATATATATATATATATATATATATGGGTTACATAATTACAGTCGGTTCTAACCCTACCTCACAGCAACTATCCAGTTGTAAACTTACAGACTATTAGTCTTCTAAAACTCAAAGTGAGATATATGACAAACTTGCCCCTTATACACACTCTCTCTCCCCAGTCTATTCTTTTTTTCCCCCTCTTTCTTCCCATCCTATATCAGGTTCTTGTATGTCTTTTTCTTATTTATTTATTTATTTATTTATTTATTGTTATATACATTTATGCTTGCTGTCCCTTTACTATTTTTCCATTTCAATTCTGTAAAACTGCATGTGTTTGATAGAAGTGTGTATCTTTGCCTGTTTTATTATGGTTTTTTATTCTGCATGTTGTTGTTTAATTTCCCTCAGCCCCCCTCTCCCCCCTTTTCTCTCCCCCCTCCCTCTGCACACACATTCATACTTCTATCACACATTTAGAATTAGAAGCACACAGGTAGACAGCCATGATTTGATTTTTTTATTTTTTGTTTATTTTACAATTTAATTAATTATTTATTTATTCAATGAAGCACTTATTATACTGCTTCCCGCTTTCCCTCTTGGACGTCGATTTACTGCGGCTGCGCTGCGCTGGGGAGGACCCATTCACAGGCTTTTGCTATTCTGGGATTGGGGATCTCCCATCCCACATCATTTCCCCACTCCTCCCTCATACGGAGACATTGGTTCCCCTGGGGCCCGGGTTCAAGACGAGGACGGAGCCCTCCCACTGATTTTTCAGCACAACACCGGGGGGAACAAACAGATCCCCCCCATTACATATTGTATTACATTATGAATTAATTATTTATTTATTTTATTTGTTTATTTATTTACAGGAGAAGGACCTATTAGGGGGAGATCCCGGAGCCGTAGGCCAGTGCCCTTAAAGTCAATATTGACACACCCCCAAAGCCTAACCCTAACCCTAAAACCTAACCCTAACCCTAACCCTAACCCTAACCCTAACCCTAACCCTAACCCTAACCCTAACCCTAACCCTAACCCTAACCCTAACCCTAACCCTAACCCTAACCCTAACCCTAACCCTAACCCTAACCCTAACCCTAACCCTAACCCTAACCCTAACCCTAACCCTAACCCTAACCCTAACCCTAACCCTAACCCTAACCCTAACCCTAACCCTAACCCTAACCCTAACCTTTACATTTCACATAGCCACCTCATGTACGGTACCTACATCAGTTTCCCCTTTACTCCAGTCCCCTTTGAACCATACTCAATCGATTCTTTATTTCACTGATCATCAATTTTATCCACCTGTTGAATCTATTACACTCAACAGCTCCCATTGGAGGACCGGGAGGTTGGGGAGGAGCCTTCCCCCTCTCCTGTCAATACACATACAGATATATACCCATCAACCCATGACTGTCCCATTGAACCTCTGATGAAGCAACACCTCTGCGAAACGTCAGGTTTTTAAATTTGGCTCTCTGGTACGACACCGAGCCCTCTTTTATTATAGCTTTTACCAAAGTCTTTTTTTACCCTATTGGGTTTTTAATCTGGTCTTTTAAGAAATAAAGTTAACTTTTAACAGTGAGTGGCGGGGTCCAACACCCCGGACTCCGATCCGTTTACCTGCACTGCCTGAGCTTTGAGTCCAGGAGCAAAGACACCGGACCCGGCAGCACCTACCCGAACCAGGACCAGGACCAAAAGACTCCGGGCTACCCTGAAGGACACCGGATCCTCCAAACAACCCACCAAAACCAGGCCCAGGACCGGACCAGGAGAAACCGGACCAGCTCTCTAAGGAGGTAGGACCCCTAACCACCACTGTCTTTATGTTGTTTTTACTACAGGGTTTAGGACGTGCCAGGGAGCCAAGGGGACATGTCTAACTATAACCACACACTTAGGGCACACATGCACACACATCCTTCCACCTCACTAACCCATGTACCACACAGTTTTAATAATGACAGCCGAAACAGGAGGAGGGACACACACGCGCACACACACACACATATTACCAGAGCACATACACAGACACTCACGGGACCACCCACCGCAGCAACTAGACACATAAGCAAACTCTATTTCAAACTGATACAGGCCACACACCACAAACACATAATAGATACATCCATCAGTACACTCACTCCCCCTACTGGCATGCAGAAGCAAGTACACCGTTTGACCACCTTTATTAAACCTGCAGCGCCTACACCAGATACACAACAGAAATTAACTTCAAACACTACACATTGGCTCAATAACACATTGGACATACTGCAGACACATTACACCTCCTCCATTACATCCATCATTTCCTCCCTACAGACTACAACCCCAGACCATCAAGCTCTACAGATAGCCATCGGCTGGGCCAGTAAGAGATTTTCACATAGACTCCAACAGCAGACCATCCAAACAGCAATAACTACATTAGGATTCACTACAGACAGACATACACCTACCAATTCACTACCCCAACAGATTACAGATACTCAGCACACTTCTGGACATACAAACCCAACACACACACAACAGGAGAGGGGCAATGCTCCTCCTCCCCTCCCTAGGCCTACAGCACCGTATAAACGGTCTTTGTACCTAGGCCCGCTCACTTCCTTAGCCGAGAAAGTGACACGCAATACAGAGATTGGGCCCCTCCCTCTCCCTCTGTCTAGTCCACCCGCTCCCATAGACCCATCCAATAGTGTCACCCCACCAATTACACATTCATCCACCTTGACTCCACACCAGCAGACCCCCAGTGAGGAGGGCTCACTCTCTGACCCCGGGTCCCCAGAACCTATAGTCCCGCCAGTCTCCACACCCATGGAGACCCCCCCTCCTGACCCAGGGAGTTGGGGGCCACGCGGTACTGACACACCCCTACAATCAGATTCAGATATAACCCCGCCAACCTCACCCATTCATACATTTCAGGAGACATCGGCCAAGGATAGGGAGGTGACGGTCCTGATCCATCCCCCACCCCAGTTCAGACCTACAACTCACATAGCCAGACCACACAGGAAAATACTGGACTGGCACTTCAGACCACTTAAGCCCGTGCTAGTGCTGGGAGACTCCAACATTAACAGAATCCCTCCATACACTAACAACCAAATCCAAATAGACAGTTACCCAGGCGCCAACTTTTTTCATTTTTTAAAAATCTGTCAGAAAGCTCCTATTTCCCTCACCACCACAACCCTTATCCTCTCAATAGGTATCAATAACAAAGACCAACATCCCAAATTGACTTCTATAAAACAGCTTAAAGCGCTACACAGAGCAGCTAAGCGTACATTCCCCAAAGCAGACATTTTCTTTCCGGTCATTAACTTTTCCCCAGCACTAGCACGGACCCAGAAAGACAACTTACAGGTCATCAATAACACAATCAGGACCCACCTCCCTTCCTTGGCCGAGATACCACAGGACCAGTTCACTACTGGACCTGACAACATTCACTGGACACCCACTACAGCTACACTCATCTTCCAACATTGGTGCAATATTCTAAATATATTACCATAGTAGTTTCAGACCGGACCCCCCAGACATGACTGACAACACATGGACAACACTCCCATACAACAATACACTCATCCATCCACAAGGTGGCATCCAAACACCGGACCACACACACGCACTTCCCCCTCTCTCTGGGTTCCTCCGTTCCTGTTTAAAGGTCCACCCACCTCTTATTCTAACCCTAACCTCCTTTTTTTTATCCTAACCCTTACTCTATCCTTTATCCTAACCCTAACCCCTTATCCTAACCCTAACCCTTTTTCCTAACCCTAACCCTTACCTCATTTCCCTAACCCTAACCCTTACTACCACCCCCCCCCTCCTTCCTATCCTAACCCTAACCCCCCTCCCCTTAACCCCACCCTTACCCTTTTTCCTAAACCTAACCTGTACCCTCTTTCCTAACTCTAACCCTAACCTCTTATCCTAACCCTAGCCCCTTATCCTAACCCTAATCCTAACCCAGGGGACGGAGAGAGGACGGGGGGGTCAT
>CM035790.1:35018304-35220804 GCA_020466265.1 Siphamia tubifer
AAGGACACAACTCACAGGACCTGGAACCTGGAGATCCTTCTCCGGACGGACTCCTCAGCGTTACCCCCTTCTCCTCATCCTGGACACTCAAACCATCTTCCACTGGGTATTCTGTGAGTACAAAGGTGTAGAGTTATAGTGTGCACACTATAAGAGAGAGAGTATTCCCTCACCTTTAACCCAACCACACCAACTCAGTGACTGCCAGCGAGGGATCAAACATAGATAGTTTGACCCAAAGGAGATTGAACTGTGGTGTCCTGGGACTCTTTTAGGGGGGGCCATCTGGCCCTACCCCCTGTACAAATAACTCTCATCACTATGTGTTTTACTGTGTAATATTTTGTAATCTTTTGATTATTTTATTATTTTTTATTACTATTTTTTTACTGGATATTTTCTGTTCTTGTCCTTTTACCTGGTTGTTTTACATTGGTATACTTTTTATCCATTTTTTTATGGTTTTAAACTACACAGACTTTTTTTATCCCTATTTTTTATTTTTTAATTTGTAATTGTTTTTAAAACCTTTTTTGGGAATCTGCTCAGAGCCCTTTTACCTGTAACAGCATGTTGCCACATTTACCAGCTGTGTCCAAGCCCCTTGGAGTTGTAAAAAAGCCTACTCCTCGGTGGCAACCCACTGGTATGCGGGACCAGAACCCCTCTCATAATGGTGAGTTTAAAAAGGCCTCACAGCACCTAACACCAGAAGCATTGGCTTTAACCAAAAAGTATTTCAAATTACTGCAAGCAACTCACCATTTAGAAATCTTAAATGAGTCACTTACTACAGGGCTTTGTCCTCCAGGGATGCAAAAGCAGGCCTCCAAGTTAGCCGCTTTCATTAAACCCTCCTCACCCACTGAGGAGACTCTAGTGGAGATTAAACAAAACACCACAACCTGGTTAAATAATAATGTACAGATATTAATCCACCACTACAATAAGGCAATAAGGGAGTACTTACAAGACCTGGGTGAGTTTGATGTGGATGCCTTTAATAAGGCCATCTCCTGGGGTAGGACCAGATATAGGAGAAAACTTACAACCTCCTCAACCAACACCCTGAGAACACTCCTACAGGCCCCTCACACCATTAAGACTCCCCCTGAGCGACCTGGTCTTGGACACTCAGCAGCATTTCCGCCGCTGCCTAAACCACAGCGTGTACCAAGACCCTACTCCTATGCGGAGGCTTTAAGGAGAAGACCAAAGAACCCCCCACCCAATCCTGATCTTTTTAATCCTAACCCTAACCCTATTTCCTTCAATTTTAACCCTAATACCTCTTCCTTTAATCCTAACCCTAACCCCTTTTCCTTCAACCCTGACCCTAAGCCCTCTTCCTTCAACCCTAACCCTAACCCCTCTTCCTTCAATCCTAACCCTAACCCCTTTTCCTTCAACCCTGACCCTAAGCCCTCTTCCTTCAACCCTGACCCTAACCCCTCTTCCTTCAATCCTAACCCTAACCCCTCCTCCTTCAGTCCTAACTCTAACCCCCCTTCCTTTAACCCTAACCCTAACCCCTTTCCCTTCAGCCCTAACCCTAATCCCTTTCCCCTCAACCCTAACCCTAACCCCTTTCCCTTTAACCCTAACCCTTCTCCCCTCAACCCTAATCCTAACCCCCCCCCTCCCCTCAACCCTAACCCTAACCCCTCTCCCCTCAACCCTAATCCTAATCCCTCTCCTCTCAACCCTAACCCTAACCCCCCTAACCCCCCTCCCCCCAACCCTAACACTGACCCCCCTCCTCTCAACCCTAACCCTAACCCCTTTCCCCTCAACCCTAACCCCTTTTCCTTCAATCCTAACCCTAACCCTTCTCCCTTCAACCCTGACCCCTCTCCTCTTAACCCTAACCCTAACCCCTCCCCTCTCAACCCTAAACCTAACCGCCCTCCCCTTAATCCTGGCCCTAACCAGGGGGTGGACGCAACACGGCCCCCTACACAGCCCCATAGCCCCAGTGGCCTGAAAGAAGAGGAGGACCTGAGTCCCCCCCAGAAAGTACAACCTCTTTGTAAGAAACCGCTTCTGGTTCAGGCCATAATAGAACCGGTGACCCCACACAGCATCCTCACTGGTTTACAGGTTGGGACCTTAGGGGAGGAAAAAGGATCAGTTGGTGAAATTAATGTTAAATCCACTGTCTCTCCATCCCTGATGACCACACGGTCTGTGGAGAATACTAGTGTATTTACAAGCAATGTTACACATGACACTCACCCAATATACTCCAATGTAGTGGTGGAGGACAATAATGATATTATTTCTGCTTCCTTACCAGGTCCAGATTTGGAGGGGCCCGGGGCTGAGCCGGGGCGGGCGCCTTTGGGCATAACAGTGGCACCTAGGGGACAGGACAAAATGATGATGGGCGAACCCAAAAAGGATATACATTATCCATATGGTACCCAATCTGAATCCCCACCAAGAGCCAGCCATAAAGACATGCCCTTGGCGCCCGCACCTACCTCACGCCCGGAGCCCCTTGTACACATTAGGACCACTAGAAAAATTCACGATTGGTCCCTGGAGGTTTCAAAGCCCATAGTTATATTGGGTGATTCAAACCTGGCACGAATGTCAGGTTTTCAAGATGAGAGAGTGCAAGTGGACAGCTTCCCTGGAGCCTCCTTTTATCACCTCAAGGGGGTGTTGGAGAAATTAAATCCACACCCCGGGGTGGAGAAGGTGGTCCTGGCAGCTGGTCTAAATAACTGTTTATCAAAACAGACCAGCATAACGACCTGGAAACAGCTCCAACAGCTGCTCAGAGTGGCCCAGAGCAGGTTCCCGAACGCTGTGGTTCATGTCCCTGTTATTAATTTCTCTTTTAGTTTGGACGTGACACAGCAGGCTCTCCTGAGGGCTCTTAATGAGAAAATTTTAGATAAATGTGCATTTTTACCTGAGCTAAACCAGCTACTTTTCAAGACCCAGCCCCGCGATCCCATCCACTGGACCAGGGACACGGCGGACCGCATCCTCAATCTCTGGTTAGACCACCTAAACATGTGAGGGGAGAAGAGGGCTTAATAGCAGCTCCCCTAGTAAATATCACTAACCTCTCTAAATGTTTTAAACTTACAGCAGCAGAAGGGGAGGTCCTGGAACGGGGTCTAACCTTCATCCCCACCCCTGGTCGGGTCGACCGCATGGAGCTTCGGAGGGACCTATACAACTACCATAGAAAATTAAAACTATTAGATCATTTCAATTATTCAATAAATTTCAAACATGAACCATTCACCGACTCATCCACCTGGACTCCGTCAACAACCTCACCCACAATACAGTCACTCATCCAGTGGGATCTGGACACTTTCAAAACACATAGAATAAAACCACCAACCCAATTCAATTTAACCACAACACAAAGGAATGCAATAAAAACACTTAGAAACAATAAAAACATCATTATCAAACCAGCCGACAAAGGCTCACAGATTGTAATTATGGACCTACACCAGTATTTATTAGAAGCAAACAGACAGTTAAATAATACACAACATTACATACAATTACCCAAATCCATTCAACCACACACACAGATTATGATCCGGACCATCCTCAACAGAATGCATAATAACCAATTCATATCACGCAAACAACTCAACTATCTCAGCGGGCCAGACCAACCTAGGCCCAGACAATTTTACCTCCTCCCAAAAATCCATAAACCTCCAGAGAAGTGGACGGTCCCTCACGAGGTTCCATGCGGCCGACCCATCGTCAGTGACTGCGGCTCAGAGTCGTATCGGATTGCAGAATATATCGACCATTTTCTTAACCCTTTATCACAAAAACACAACAGTTATATTAAGGACACATACGACTTCATCAATAAACTTAAAGGATTACACTTACCAGCTCATGCCTTTCTTTTTACAATAGATATCAATTCATTATACACCAACATCGATACGGCTCTGGGCCTACAGGCGGTGAGGGATGTGTTCGACCGGTACCCAGACCCTGAAAGACCGGACAATGACCTCCTTGAGCTGCTGGAACTGAGTCTAACCAGGAATGATTTTGAGTTTAACGGAAAGCCCTACCTGCAAATACATGGAACAGCGATGGGTAAAAAGTTCGCCCCCGCTTATGCCAACCTCTATATGCGCCTCTGGGAGGGTACAGCATTCACTAAATGCACCCACTTACCCGTCATATACCTCCGTTATCTAGACGACATTTTCGGCATCTGGCAACACTCCACTACAGAATTTAATAAGTTTATAACAGTTTTAAACACACATCACCCGGCTATAACAATAACACATAACACACAGTTAACTGAAATAGAATTTCTGGACACACAGGTGTTCTTCATTTCACAAAATGAAGCAATCAAAACACTAGCTACCCGCGTTTACTTCAAACATACCGACACACACGCACTTTTACACAAGACAAGTTACCACCCCAAACACACATTTAAAGGAATAATTAAATCACAACTCATCCGCTTCCATAGAATCTGTACCTTCCCAGAGGACGCTGAAAAAGCCATCGCCACGCTGTTCCATGCGGTGCGTCCGAGAGGCTACTCTGGCCGTTTCCTCCGCTACATCAAAGCGGAGGTCAGACTCTTATTTGCAGGTGGGGCGGAGTATAAAAGACCGGTGGACAATGAGGGCGGAAAGCTTCCCCTGGTAACCACGTACACACAGGAAACAGCGGGGCTGGGTTCCAAAATAAAAGCGCACTTTCAGGAAATGAAATCTAAAGAAGAAAACCTCAGGGATTTTAAAATAATCTCCGCATACAGGAGAAACAAGAACCTGAAGGACCTTTTAGTGCGCTCCAGTTTGGCTCGGGTGGGAAACACAAAACAAAGGGATAACAAATATTATTTGAAAACCCATTTTATTGTGAATAATATAACAGGGTCAGGTGCTCCAACCGCTCGAGACTTAAATCTAAACACTAAAAATGTAGTGTACGGTATTAAGTGTGGGAGGTGCTGCAAACTCTATGTGGGAGAAACAAAAAACCCTTTGAGGGCAAGAATGAAGCAGCACCTCCACCACATCCACAAACAGGACAGAGACACCATTTTGTACAAACATTTTAATGATCATGGCATGGACAATTTTAAAATTTTTGCCATATGCGCCAGAACACACTGGACCCAACAAGAGAGGCGGAGGGTGGAGAGACGTTGGATCCAGAAACTTGGTACGTGTCACCCCGATGGTCTGAATGAAAAACCAGGGTGACCGTGCGTGCACCCTCTGCCTCCATCTTCTGGAGCATCCGAGCCATGACACCAGAGGGACCATACAGCCTCTGGAAGAGAAGAGAGAGGAGGGAGAGCATCATTTTTAATAAAAGGGCGATAAACCTACTCTTCTTATTAATTTTATCTATTTTTTTATCATATGAATTGACTATCTATTTAATTATCTATTTAATTTATTTATTTTATTTATATCCCATCTTATGAAGATCATTCATGCATGATTTTACTTTTTTATGATTTGTTTTATGAAGTGTATTTTATCTCATATCTTTTTTTTATCCCATATGTTGTTGTTGTGTTTTCTGCATGTTGCACTTATTGAATAGCACTTAGGGACATTCTTAATTGTCCTATATCTTCATAAGAAATATAAATGATCTTATAATTTTATTATTTTTATCTTATTTGTATATATGTTGTGCTAGGAGAGTTTGGTTTTATCATTCCTTTTTAAAGGGGCCCTCCTTTAATAACCCTTTTTAATACCTCTTCTTAAGGCCATTTTAGATCCCTACGGGAGTCGTCCACCCACCTGTACCGTGCACTGGAGTGGGGCACCTGACCCTGACCCTCGGGAGAGCGTTTTATTTTGTTTTAATTTATTTTATCTTACTTTTATCTCACTGCATTATTTGATTACATTTTATTTTTTTATCTTACTGTTTTTTATTTTTCTTTGGATCCTGGTATGGTTTTTTTAAAAAAATGGGGATATATAGATCTTTAAGACTTAAAATGGGCCCTAGTGCCCGTGCACGTTCTGACACCCCTTCGGGGTGTCAGAACTCCTTCTCCTAACCTAACCTAGCCTGCGCCTAGGGCCCTTATTACCCATCTTATATCACCCTCAGGGGAAAATTTTATAATTTCTTATTATCCTCATTTTATTTTCTTATTAATCTTTTAATTACTTTTCCCTTATTCAGGACATGAGTGGGCATATACACCCCTGGACCCATTGGCAGGTAGGAGCAGGCATCAATTGAAAAAGATCTATTCCTGCTCCTAAAACCTTACACATAAAAGATACACCATTCCCCTGTCACCTCTGCCCTCTTTTAGCCGGGACAGGTGACCTGGGACACCCTTTGACCCAGTGGCAGGTGGAAGCAGGAGCCAATCAGAAATGGGCAGATGCCTATGCCACCTGCTTCCATACCTCATTTAAACCAGTTACTCACTCTTTCCTCCTGATGCCTCTGATGAAGCCGACACAGGCGAAACGTCAGGTCTGGGAGGACCTCTTCCCCCACTCTCTTTTAATCCTTTTTTAAAGATTTCTTTTATTATTTTTTTACACAGTAACAGTGATAGAGAATGATTTTTAGAAACAGATGCACAAAGAGACCGTTCACCAACTAAGGACACAACTCACAGGACCTGGAACCTGGAGATCCTTCTCCGGACGGACTCCTCAGCGTTACCCCCTTCTCCTCATCCTGGACACTCAAACCATCTTCCACTGGGTATTCTGTGAGTACAAAGGTGTAGAGTTATAGTGTGCACACTATAAGAGAGAGAGTATTCCCTCACCTTTAACCCAACCACACCAACTCAGTGACTGCCAGCGAGGGATCAAACATAGATAGTTTGACCCAAAGGAGATTGAACTGTGGTGTCCTGGGACTCTTTTAGGGGGGGCCATCTGGCCCTACCCCCTGTACAAATAACTCTCATCACTATGTGTTTTACTGTGTAATATTTTGTAATCTTTTGATTATTTTATTATTTTTTATTACTATTTTTTTACTGGATATTTTCTGTTCTTGTCCTTTTACCTGGTTGTTTTACATTGGTATACTTTTTATCCATTTTTTTATGGTTTTAAACTACACAGACTTTTTTTATCCCTATTTTTTATTTTTTAATTTGTAATTGTTTTTAAAACCTTTTTTGGGAATCTGCTCAGAGCCCTTTTACCTGTAACAGCATGTTGCCACATTTACCAGCTGTGTCCAAGCCCCTTGGAGTTGTAAAAAAGCCTACTCCTCGGTGGCAACCCACTGGTATGCGGGACCAGAACCCCTCTCATAATGGTGAGTTTAAAAAGGCCTCACAGCACCTAACACCAGAAGCATTGGCTTTAACCAAAAAGTATTTCAAATTACTGCAAGCAACTCACCATTTAGAAATCTTAAATGAGTCACTTACTACAGGGCTTTGTCCTCCAGGGATGCAAAAGCAGGCCTCCAAGTTAGCCGCTTTCATTAAACCCTCCTCACCCACTGAGGAGACTCTAGTGGAGATTAAACAAAACACCACAACCTGGTTAAATAATAATGTACAGATATTAATCCACCACTACAATAAGGCAATAAGGGAGTACTTACAAGACCTGGGTGAGTTTGATGTGGATGCCTTTAATAAGGCCATCTCCTGGGGTAGGACCAGATATAGGAGAAAACTTACAACCTCCTCAACCAACACCCTGAGAACACTCCTACAGGCCCCTCACACCATTAAGACTCCCCCTGAGCGACCTGGTCTTGGACACTCAGCAGCATTTCCGCCGCTGCCTAAACCACAGCGTGTACCAAGACCCTACTCCTATGCGGAGGCTTTAAGGAGAAGACCAAAGAACCCCCCACCCAATCCTGATCTTTTTAATCCTAACCCTAACCCTATTTCCTTCAATTTTAACCCTAATACCTCTTCCTTTAATCCTAACCCTAACCCCTTTTCCTTCAACCCTGACCCTAAGCCCTCTTCCTTCAACCCTAACCCTAACCCCTCTTCCTTCAATCCTAACCCTAACCCCTTTTCCTTCAACCCTGACCCTAAGCCCTCTTCCTTCAACCCTGACCCTAACCCCTCTTCCTTCAATCCTAACCCTAACCCCTCCTCCTTCAGTCCTAACTCTAACCCCCCTTCCTTTAACCCTAACCCTAACCCCTTTCCCTTCAGCCCTAACCCTAATCCCTTTCCCCTCAACCCTAACCCTAACCCCTTTCCCTTTAACCCTAACCCTTCTCCCCTCAACCCTAATCCTAACCCCCCCCCTCCCCTCAACCCTAACCCTAACCCCTCTCCCCTCAACCCTAATCCTAATCCCTCTCCTCTCAACCCTAACCCTAACCCCCCTAACCCCCCTCCCCCCAACCCTAACACTGACCCCCCTCCTCTCAACCCTAACCCTAACCCCTTTCCCCTCAACCCTAACCCCTTTTCCTTCAATCCTAACCCTAACCCTTCTCCCTTCAACCCTGACCCCTCTCCTCTTAACCCTAACCCTAACCCCTCCCCTCTCAACCCTAAACCTAACCGCCCTCCCCTTAATCCTGGCCCCTAACCAGGGGGTGGACGCAACACGGCCCCCTACACAGCCCCATAGCCCCAGTGGCCTGAAAGAAGAGGAGGACCTGAGTCCCCCCCAGAAAGTACAACCTCTTTGTAAGAAACCGCTTCTGGTTCAGGCCATAATAGAACCGGTGACCCCACACAGCATCCTCACTGGTTTACAGGTTGGGACCTTAGGGGAGGAAAAAGGATCAGTTGGTGAAATTAATGTTAAATCCACTGTCTCTCCATCCCTGATGACCACACGGTCTGTGGAGAATACTAGTGTATTTACAAGCAATGTTACACATGACACTCACCCAATATACTCCAATGTAGTGGTGGAGGACAATAATGATATTATTTCTGCTTCCTTACCAGGTCCAGATTTGGAGGGGCCCGGGCTGAGCCGGGGCGGGCGCCTTTGGGCATAACAGTGGCACCTAGGGGACAGGACAAAATGATGATGGGCGAACCCAAAAAGGATATACATTATCCATATGGTACCCAATCTGAATCCCCACCAAGAGCCAGCCATAAAGACATGCCCTTGGCGCCCGCACCTACCTCACGCCCGGAGCCCCTTGTACACATTAGGACCACTAGAAAAATTCACGATTGGTCCCTGGAGGTTTCAAAGCCCATAGTTATATTGGGTGATTCAAACCTGGCACGAATGTCAGGTTTTCAAGATGAGAGAGTGCAAGTGGACAGCTTCCCTGGAGCCTCCTTTTATCACCTCAAGGGGGTGTTGGAGAAATTAAATCCACACCCCGGGGTGGAGAAGGTGGTCCTGGCAGCTGGTCTAAATAACTGTTTATCAAAACAGACCAGCATAACGACCTGGAAACAGCTCCAACAGCTGCTCAGAGTGGCCCAGAGCAGGTTCCCGAACGCTGTGGTTCATGTCCCTGTTATTAATTTCTCTTTTAGTTTGGACGTGACACAGCAGGCTCTCCTGAGGGCTCTTAATGAGAAAATTTTAGATAAATGTGCATTTTTACCTGAGCTAAACCAGCTACTTTTCAAGACCCAGCCCCGCGATCCCATCCACTGGACCAGGGACACGGCGGACCGCATCCTCAATCTCTGGTTAGACCACCTAAACATGTGAGGGGAGAAGAGGGCTTAATAGCAGCTCCCCTAGTAAATATCACTAACCTCTCTAAATGTTTTAAACTTACAGCAGCAGAAGGGGAGGTCCTGGAACGGGGTCTAACCTTCATCCCCACCCCTGGTCGGGTCGACCGCATGGAGCTTCGGAGGGACCTATACAACTACCATAGAAAATTAAAACTATTAGATCATTTCAATTATTCAATAAATTTCAAACATGAACCATTCACCGACTCATCCACCTGGACTCCGTCAACAACCTCACCCACAATACAGTCACTCATCCAGTGGGATCTGGACACTTTCAAAACACATAGAATAAAACCACCAACCCAATTCAATTTAACCACAACACAAAGGAATGCAATAAAAACACTTAGAAACAATAAAAACATCATTATCAAACCAGCCGACAAAGGCTCACAGATTGTAATTATGGACCTACACCAGTATTTATTAGAAGCAAACAGACAGTTAAATAATACACAACATTACATACAATTACCCAAATCCATTCAACCACACACACAGATTATGATCCGGACCATCCTCAACAGAATGCATAATAACCAATTCATATCACGCAAACAACTCAACTATCTCAGCGGGCCAGACCAACCTAGGCCCAGACAATTTTACCTCCTCCCAAAAATCCATAAACCTCCAGAGAAGTGGACGGTCCCTCACGAGGTTCCATGCGGCCGACCCATCGTCAGTGACTGCGGCTCAGAGTCGTATCGGATTGCAGAATATATCGACCATTTTCTTAACCCTTTATCACAAAAACACAACAGTTATATTAAGGACACATACGACTTCATCAATAAACTTAAAGGATTACACTTACCAGCTCATGCCTTTCTTTTTACAATAGATATCAATTCATTATACACCAACATCGATACGGCTCTGGGCCTACAGGCGGTGAGGGATGTGTTCGACCGGTACCCAGACCCTGAAAGACCGGACAATGACCTCCTTGAGCTGCTGGAACTGAGTCTAACCAGGAATGATTTTGAGTTTAACGGAAAGCCCTACCTGCAAATACATGGAACAGCGATGGGTAAAAAGTTCGCCCCCGCTTATGCCAACCTCTATATGCGCCTCTGGGAGGGTACAGCATTCACTAAATGCACCCACTTACCCGTCATATACCTCCGTTATCTAGACGACATTTTCGGCATCTGGCAACACTCCACTACAGAATTTAATAAGTTTATAACAGTTTTAAACACACATCACCCGGCTATAACAATAACACATAACACACAGTTAACTGAAATAGAATTTCTGGACACACAGGTGTTCTTCATTTCACAAAATGAAGCAATCAAAACACTAGCTACCCCGCGTTTACTTCAAACATACCGACACACACGCACTTTTACACAAGACAAGTTACCACCCCAAACACACATTTAAAGGAATAATTAAATCACAACTCATCCGCTTCCATAGAATCTGTACCTTCCCAGAGGACGCTGAAAAAGCCATCGCCACGCTGTTCCATGCGGTGCGTCCGAGAGGCTACTCTGGCCGTTTCCTCCGCTACATCAAAGCGGAGGTCAGACTCTTATTTGCAGGTGGGGCGGAGTATAAAAGACCGGTGGACAATGAGGGCGGAAAGCTTCCCCTGGTAACCACGTACACACAGGAAACAGCGGGGCTGGGTTCCAAAATAAAAGCGCACTTTCAGGAAATGAAATCTAAAGAAGAAAACCTCAGGGATTTTAAAATAATCTCCGCATACAGGAGAAACAAGAACCTGAAGGACCTTTTAGTGCGCTCCAGTTTGGCTCGGGTGGGAAACACAAAACAAAGGGATAACAAATATTATTTGAAAACCCATTTTATTGTGAATAATATAACAGGGTCAGGTGCTCCAACCGCTCGAGACTTAAATCTAAACACTAAAAATGTAGTGTACGGTATTAAGTGTGGGAGGTGCTGCAAACTCTATGTGGGAGAAACAAAAAACCCTTTGAGGGCAAGAATGAAGCAGCACCTCCACCACATCCACAAACAGGACAGAGACACCATTTTGTACAAACATTTTAATGATCATGGCATGGACAATTTTAAAATTTTTGCCATATGCGCCAGAACACACTGGACCCAACAAGAGAGGCGGAGGGTGGAGAGACGTTGGATCCAGAAACTTGGTACGTGTCACCCCGATGGTCTGAATGAAAAACCAGGGTGACCGTGCGTGCACCCTCTGCCTCCATC
The DNA here is from genome assembly GCA_020466265.1 of Siphamia tubifer. Classification (NCBI taxonomy): domain Eukaryota; kingdom Metazoa; phylum Chordata; class Actinopteri; order Kurtiformes; family Apogonidae; genus Siphamia; species Siphamia tubifer. Next base: position 35,030,183 of record CM035790.1, read on the forward strand.
TTCTGGAGCATCCGAGCCATGACACCAGAGGGACCATACAGCCTCTGGAAGAGAAGAGAGAGGAGGGAGAGCATCATTTTTAATAAAAGGGCGATAAACCTACTCTTCTTATTAATTTTATCTATTTTTTTATCATATGAATTGACTATCTATTTAATTATCTATTTAATTTATTTATTTTATTTATATCCCATCTTATGAAGATCATTCATGCATGATTTTACTTTTTTATGATTTGTTTTATGAAGTGTATTTTATCTCATATCTTTTTTTTATCCCATATGTTGTTGTTGTGTTTTCTGCATGTTGCACTTATTGAATAGCACTTAGGGACATTCTTAATTGTCCTATATCTTCATAAGAAATATAAATGATCTTATAATTTTATTATTTTTATCTTATTTGTATATATGTTGTGCTAGGAGAGTTTGGTTTTATCATTCCTTTTTAAAGGGGCCCTCCTTTAATAACCCTTTTTAATACCTCTTCTTAAGGCCATTTTAGATCCCTACGGGAGTCGTCCACCCACCTGTACCGTGCACTGGAGTGGGGCACCTGACCCTGACCCTCGGGAGAGCGTTTTATTTTGTTTTAATTTATTTTATCTTACTTTTATCTCACTGCATTATTTGATTACATTTTATTTTTTTATCTTACTGTTTTTTATTTTTCTTTGGATCCTGGTATGGTTTTTTTAAAAAAATGGGGATATATAGATCTTTAAGACTTAAAATGGGCCCTAGTGCCCGTGCACGTTCTGACACCCCTTCGGGGTGTCAGAACTCCTTCTCCTAACCTAACCTAGCCTGCGCCTAGGGCCCTTATTACCCATCTTATATCACCCTCAGGGGAAAATTTTATAATTTCTTATTATCCTCATTTTATTTTCTTATTAATCTTTTAATTACTTTTCCCTTATTCAGGACATGAGTGGGCATATACACCCCTGGACCCATTGGCAGGTAGGAGCAGGCATCAATTGAAAAAGATCTATTCCTGCTCCTAAAACCTTACACATAAAAGATACACCATTCCCCTGTCACCTCTGCCCTCTTTTAGCCGGGACAGGTGACCTGGGACACCCTTTGACCCAAGTGGCAGGTGGAAGCAGGAGCCAATCAGAAATGGGCAGATGCCTATGCCACCTGCTTCCATACCTCATTTAAACCAGTTACTCACTCTTTCCTCCTGATGCCTCTGATGAAGCCGACACAGGCGAAACGTCAGGTCTGGGAGGACCTCTTCCCCCACTCTCTTTTAATCCTTTTTTAAAGATTTCTTTTATTATTTTTTTACACAGTAACAGTGATAGAGAATGATTTTTAGAAACAGATGCACAAAGAGACCGTTCACCAACTAAGGACACAACTCACAGGACCTGGAACCTGGAGATCCTTCTCCGGACGGACTCCTCAGCGTTACCCCCTTCTCCTCATCCTGGACACTCAAACCATCTTCCACTGGGTATTCTGTGAGTACAAAGGTGTAGAGTTATAGTGTGCACACTATAAGAGAGAGAGTATTCCCTCACCTTTAACCCAACCACACCAACTCAGTGACTGCCAGCGAGGGATCAAACATAGATAGTTTGACCCAAAGGAGATTGAACTGTGGTGTCCTGGGACTCTTTTAGGGGGGGCCATCTGGCCCTACCCCCTGTACAAATAACTCTCATCACTATGTGTTTTACTGTGTAATATTTTGTAATCTTTTGATTATTTTATTATTTTTTATTACTATTTTTTTACTGGATATTTTCTGTTCTTGTCCTTTTACCTGGTTGTTTTACATTGGTATACTTTTTATCCATTTTTTTATGGTTTTAAACTACACAGACTTTTTTTATCCCTATTTTTTATTTTTTAATTTGTAATTGTTTTTAAAACCTTTTTTGGGAATCTGCTCAGAGCCCTTTTACCTGTAACAGCATGTTGCCACATTTACCAGCTGTGTCCAAGCCCCTTGGAGTTGTAAAAAAGCCTACTCCTCGGTGGCAACCCACTGGTATGCGGGACCAGAACCCCTCTCATAATGGTGAGTTTAAAAAGGCCTCACAGCACCTAACACCAGAAGCATTGGCTTTAACCAAAAAGTATTTCAAATTACTGCAAGCAACTCACCATTTAGAAATCTTAAATGAGTCACTTACTACAGGGCTTTGTCCTCCAGGGATGCAAAAGCAGGCCTCCAAGTTAGCCGCTTTCATTAAACCCTCCTCACCCACTGAGGAGACTCTAGTGGAGATTAAACAAAACACCACAACCTGGTTAAATAATAATGTACAGATATTAATCCACCACTACAATAAGGCAATAAGGGAGTACTTACAAGACCTGGGTGAGTTTGATGTGGATGCCTTTAATAAGGCCATCTCCTGGGGTAGGACCAGATATAGGAGAAAACTTACAACCTCCTCAACCAACACCCTGAGAACACTCCTACAGGCCCCTCACACCATTAAGACTCCCCCTGAGCGACCTGGTCTTGGACACTCAGCAGCATTTCCGCCGCTGCCTAAACCACAGCGTGTACCAAGACCCTACTCCTATGCGGAGGCTTTAAGGAGAAGACCAAAGAACCCCCCACCCAATCCTGATCTTTTTAATCCTAACCCTAACCCTATTTCCTTCAATTTTAACCCTAATACCTCTTCCTTTAATCCTAACCCTAACCCCTTTTCCTTCAACCCTGACCCTAAGCCCTCTTCCTTCAACCCTAACCCTAACCCCTCTTCCTTCAATCCTAACCCTAACCCCTTTTCCTTCAACCCTGACCCTAAGCCCTCTTCCTTCAACCCTGACCCTAACCCCTCTTCCTTCAATCCTAACCCTAACCCCTCCTCCTTCAGTCCTAACTCTAACCCCCCTTCCTTTAACCCTAACCCTAACCCCTTTCCCTTCAGCCCTAACCCTAATCCCTTTCCCCTCAACCCTAACCCTAACCCCTTTCCCTTTAACCCTAACCCTTCTCCCCTCAACCCTAATCCTAACCCCCCCCCTCCCCTCAACCCTAACCCTAACCCCTCTCCCCTCAACCCTAATCCTAATCCCTCTCCTCTCAACCCTAACCCTAACCCCCCTAACCCCCCTCCCCCCAACCCTAACACTGACCCCCCTCCTCTCAACCCTAACCCTAACCCCTTTCCCCTCAACCCTAACCCCTTTTCCTTCAATCCTAACCCTAACCCTTCTCCCTTCAACCCTGACCCCTCTCCTCTTAACCCTAACCCTAACCCCTCCCCTCTCAACCCTAAACCTAACCGCCCTCCCCTTAATCCTGGCCCTAACCAGGGGGTGGACGCAACACGGCCCCCTACACAGCCCCATAGCCCCAGTGGCCTGAAAGAAGAGGAGGACCTGAGTCCCCCCCAGAAAGTACAACCTCTTTGTAAGAAACCGCTTCTGGTTCAGGCCATAATAGAACCGGTGACCCCACACAGCATCCTCACTGGTTTACAGGTTGGGACCTTAGGGGAGGAAAAAGGATCAGTTGGTGAAATTAATGTTAAATCCACTGTCTCTCCATCCCTGATGACCACACGGTCTGTGGAGAATACTAGTGTATTTACAAGCAATGTTACACATGACACTCACCCAATATACTCCAATGTAGTGGTGGAGGACAATAATGATATTATTTCTGCTTCCTTACCAGGTCCAGATTTGGAGGGGCCCGGGGCTGAGCCGGGGCGGGCGCCTTTGGGCATAACAGTGGCACCTAGGGGACAGGACAAAATGATGATGGGCGAACCCAAAAAGGATATACATTATCCATATGGTACCCAATCTGAATCCCCACCAAGAGCCAGCCATAAAGACATGCCCTTGGCGCCCGCACCTACCTCACGCCCGGAGCCCCTTGTACACATTAGGACCACTAGAAAAATTCACGATTGGTCCCTGGAGGTTTCAAAGCCCATAGTTATATTGGGTGATTCAAACCTGGCACGAATGTCAGGTTTTCAAGATGAGAGAGTGCAAGTGGACAGCTTCCCTGGAGCCTCCTTTTATCACCTCAAGGGGGTGTTGGAGAAATTAAATCCACACCCCGGGGTGGAGAAGGTGGTCCTGGCAGCTGGTCTAAATAACTGTTTATCAAAACAGACCAGCATAACGACCTGGAAACAGCTCCAACAGCTGCTCAGAGTGGCCCAGAGCAGGTTCCCGAACGCTGTGGTTCATGTCCCTGTTATTAATTTCTCTTTTAGTTTGGACGTGACACAGCAGGCTCTCCTGAGGGCTCTTAATGAGAAAATTTTAGATAAATGTGCATTTTTACCTGAGCTAAACCAGCTACTTTTCAAGACCCAGCCCCGCGATCCCATCCACTGGACCAGGGACACGGCGGACCGCATCCTCAATCTCTGGTTAGACCACCTAAACATGTGAGGGGAGAAGAGGGCTTAATAGCAGCTCCCCTAGTAAATATCACTAACCTCTCTAAATGTTTTAAACTTACAGCAGCAGAAGGGGAGGTCCTGGAACGGGGTCTAACCTTCATCCCCACCCCTGGTCGGGTCGACCGCATGGAGCTTCGGAGGGACCTATACAACTACCATAGAAAATTAAAACTATTAGATCATTTCAATTATTCAATAAATTTCAAACATGAACCATTCACCGACTCATCCACCTGGACTCCGTCAACAACCTCACCCACAATACAGTCACTCATCCAGTGGGATCTGGACACTTTCAAAACACATAGAATAAAACCACCAACCCAATTCAATTTAACCACAACACAAAGGAATGCAATAAAAACACTTAGAAACAATAAAAACATCATTATCAAACCAGCCGACAAAGGCTCACAGATTGTAATTATGGACCTACACCAGTATTTATTAGAAGCAAACAGACAGTTAAATAATACACAACATTACATACAATTACCCAAATCCATTCAACCACACACACAGATTATGATCCGGACCATCCTCAACAGAATGCATAATAACCAATTCATATCACGCAAACAACTCAACTATCTCAGCGGGCCAGACCAACCTAGGCCCAGACAATTTTACCTCCTCCCAAAAATCCATAAACCTCCAGAGAAGTGGACGGTCCCTCACGAGGTTCCATGCGGCCGACCCATCGTCAGTGACTGCGGCTCAGAGTCGTATCGGATTGCAGAATATATCGACCATTTTCTTAACCCTTTATCACAAAAACACAACAGTTATATTAAGGACACATACGACTTCATCAATAAACTTAAAGGATTACACTTACCAGCTCATGCCTTTCTTTTTACAATAGATATCAATTCATTATACACCAACATCGATACGGCTCTGGGCCTACAGGCGGTGAGGGATGTGTTCGACCGGTACCCAGACCCTGAAAGACCGGACAATGACCTCCTTGAGCTGCTGGAACTGAGTCTAACCAGGAATGATTTTGAGTTTAACGGAAAGCCCTACCTGCAAATACATGGAACAGCGATGGGTAAAAAGTTCGCCCCCGCTTATGCCAACCTCTATATGCGCCTCTGGGAGGGTACAGCATTCACTAAATGCACCCACTTACCCGTCATATACCTCCGTTATCTAGACGACATTTTCGGCATCTGGCAACACTCCACTACAGAATTTAATAAGTTTATAACAGTTTTAAACACACATCACCCGGCTATAACAATAACACATAACACACAGTTAACTGAAATAGAATTTCTGGACACACAGGTGTTCTTCATTTCACAAAATGAAGCAATCAAAACACTAGCTACCCGCGTTTACTTCAAACATACCGACACACACGCACTTTTACACAAGACAAGTTACCACCCCAAACACACATTTAAAGGAATAATTAAATCACAACTCATCCGCTTCCATAGAATCTGTACCTTCCCAGAGGACGCTGAAAAAGCCATCGCCACGCTGTTCCATGCGGTGCGTCCGAGAGGCTACTCTGGCCGTTTCCTCCGCTACATCAAAGCGGAGGTCAGACTCTTATTTGCAGGTGGGGCGGAGTATAAAAGACCGGTGGACAATGAGGGCGGAAAGCTTCCCCTGGTAACCACGTACACACAGGAAACAGCGGGGCTGGGTTCCAAAATAAAAGCGCACTTTCAGGAAATGAAATCTAAAGAAGAAAACCTCAGGGATTTTAAAATAATCTCCGCATACAGGAGAAACAAGAACCTGAAGGACCTTTTAGTGCGCTCCAGTTTGGCTCGGGTGGGAAACACAAAACAAAGGGATAACAAATATTATTTGAAAACCCATTTTATTGTGAATAATATAACAGGGTCAGGTGCTCCAACCGCTCGAGACTTAAATCTAAACACTAAAAATGTAGTGTACGGTATTAAGTGTGGGAGGTGCTGCAAACTCTATGTGGGAGAAACAAAAAACCCTTTGAGGGCAAGAATGAAGCAGCACCTCCACCACATCCACAAACAGGACAGAGACACCATTTTGTACAAACATTTTAATGATCATGGCATGGACAATTTTAAAATTTTTGCCATATGCGCCAGAACACACTGGACCCAACAAGAGAGGCGGAGGGTGGAGAGACGTTGGATCCAGAAACTTGGTACGTGTCACCCCGATGGTCTGAATGAAAAACCAGGGTGACCGTGCGTGCACCCTCTGCCTCCATCTTCTGGAGCATCCGAGCCATGACACCAGAGGGACCATACAGCCTCTGGAAGAGAAGAGAGAGGAGGGAGAGCATCATTTTTAATAAAAGGGCGATAAACCTACTCTTCTTATTAATTTTATCTATTTTTTTATCATATGAATTGACTATCTATTTAATTATCTATTTAATTTATTTATTTTATTTATATCCCATCTTATGAAGATCATTCATGCATGATTTTACTTTTTTATGATTTGTTTTATGAAGTGTATTTTATCTCATATCTTTTTTTTATCCCATATGTTGTTGTTGTGTTTTCTGCATGTTGCACTTATTGAATAGCACTTAGGGACATTCTTAATTGTCCTATATCTTCATAAGAAATATAAATGATCTTATAATTTTATTATTTTTATCTTATTTGTATATATGTTGTGCTAGGAGAGTTTGGTTTTATCATTCCTTTTTAAAGGGGCCCTCCTTTAATAACCCTTTTTAATACCTCTTCTTAAGGCCATTTTAGATCCCTACGGGAGTCGTCCACCCACCTGTACCGTGCACTGGAGTGGGGCACCTGACCCTGACCCTCGGGAGAGCGTTTTATTTTGTTTTAATTTATTTTATCTTACTTTTATCTCACTGCATTATTTGATTACATTTTATTTTTTTATCTTACTGTTTTTTATTTTTCTTTGGATCCTGGTATGGTTTTTTTAAAAAAATGGGGATATATAGATCTTTAAGACTTAAAATGGGCCCTAGTGCCCGTGCACGTTCTGACACCCCTTCGGGGTGTCAGAACTCCTTCTCCTAACCTAACCCTAACCCTAACCCTAACCCTAACCCTAACCCTAACCCTAACCCTAACCCTAACCCTAACCCTAACCCTAACCCTAACCCTAACCCTAACCCTAACCCTAACCCTAACCCTAACCCTAACCCTAACCCTAACCCTAACCTAACCCTAACCCTAACCCTAACCCTAACCCTAACCCTAACCCTAACCCTAACCCTAACCCTAACCCTAACCCTAACCCTAACCCTAGCATGCTAGCTTTAGCATGCAAGCATTAGCATGCTAGCATTAGCATGCTAGCTTTAGCATGCAAGCATTAGCATGCTAGCATTAGCATGCTAGCATTAGCATACTAAATTTAGCATACTAAATTTAGCATGCTAGCATTAGCATGCTAGTATTAGCATGCTAGCATTAGCATACTAAATTTAGCATGCAAGCATTAGCATGTTAGCATTAGCATGTTAGCATGTTAGCATGTTAGCATGTTAGCATGTTAGCATGTTAGCATGTTAGCATATTAGCATGTTAGCATGTTAGCATGTTAGCATGCTAGCATTAGCATGCTAGCATTAGCATGTTAGGGTTAGCATGTTAGCATTAGCATGTTAGCATTAGCATGCTGACATTAGCATGCTAGCATTAGCATGCTAACATTAGCATGCTAGCATTAGCATGCTAACATTAGCATGCTAGCATTAGCATGTTAGCATTAGCATGTTAGCATTAGCATGCTAGCATTAGCTATGGTTACGGTTGATATGGCAACCATTGCTATGGCAACCGTTGCCATGGCAACCGTTGCTATGGCAACCATTGCTATGGCAACCGTTGCTATGGCAACCATTGCTATGGCAACCAATGGTATGGCAACCATTGCTATGGCAACCATTGCTATGGCAACCGTTGCCATGGCAACCGTTGCTATGGCAACCGTTGCTATGGCAACCATTTCTATGGCAACCGTTGCTATGGCAACCAATGGTATGGCAACCAATGGCAACCGTATGGCAAACGTTGCCATGGCAACGGTTGCCATGGCAACCGTTGCTATGGCAACCGTTGCTATGGCAACCAATGGTATGGCAACCAATGGTATGGCAACCGTTGCTACGGCAACCATTGCTACGGCAACCGTTGCCATGGCAACCGTTGCTATGGCAACCAATGGTATGGCAACCATTGCTATGGCAACCGTTGCCATGGCAACCGTTGCTATGGCAACCGTTGCTATGGCAACTGTTGTCATGGCAACCGTTGCTATGGCAACCAATGGTATGGCAACCATTGCTATGGCAACCGTTGCCATGGCAACCGTTGCTATGGCAACCAATGGTATGGCAACCGTTGCTATGGCAACTGTTGTATTGGCAACCGTTGCTATGGCAACCTAACATGCTAATACTAGCATGCTAGCATTAGCATGTAAGCATTAGCATTTTAGCATTAGCATGCTAGCATTAGCATACTAGCATTAGCATGCTAACATTAGCATACTAAATTTAGCATGCAAGCATTAGCATGTTAGCATTAGCATGTTAGCATGTTAGCATGTTAGCATGTTAGCATTAGCATGTTAGCATTAGCATGCAAACATTAGCATACTAAATTTAGCATGCTAGCATTAGCATGTTAGCATTAGCATGTTAACATGTTAGCATTTTAGCATGTTAGCATGTTAGCATGTTAGCATGTTAGCATGTTAGCATGTTAGCATGCTAGCATTAGCATGTTAGCTTTAGCATGCTAGCATTAGCATGCTAGTATTAGCATGTTAGCATTAGCATGTTAGCATTCGCATGCTAACATTAGCATGTTAGCATTAGCATGTTAGCATTAGCATGTTAGCATTAGCATGTTAGCATTAGCATGCTAGCATTAGCTATGGTTACGGTTGATATGGCAACCATTGCTATGGCAACCGTTGCCATGGCAACCGTTGCTATGGCAACCATTGCTATGGCAACCAATGGTATGGCAACCATTGCTATGGCAACCATTGCTATGGCAACCAATGGTATGGCAACCATTTCTATGGCAACCGTTGCTATGGCAACCAATGGTATGGCAACCAATGGCAACCGTATGGCAACCGTTGCCATGGCAACGGTTGCCATGGCAACCGTTGCTATGGCAACCATTGCTATGGCAACCGTTGCTATGGCAACCAATGGTATGGCAACCAATGGTATGGCAACCGTTGCTACGGCAACCATTGCTACGGCAACCGTTGCCATGGCAACCGTTGCTATGGCAACCAATGGTATGGCAACCATTGCTATGGCAACCGTTGCCATGGCAACCGTTGCTATGGCAACCGTTGCTATGGCAACTGTTGTCATGGCAACCGTTGCTATGGCAACCAATGGTATGGCAACCATTGCTATGGCAACCATTGCTATGGCAACCGTTGCTATGGCAACCAATGGTATGGCAACCGTTGCTATGGCAACTGTTGTATTGGCAACCGTTGCTATGGCAACCTAACATGCTAATACTAGCATGCTAGCATTAGCATGTAAGCATTAGCATTTTAGCATTAGCATGCTAGCATTAGCATACTAGCATTAGCATGCTAACATTAGCATACTAAATTTAGCATGCAAGCATTAGCATGTTAGCATTAGCATGTTAGCATGTTAGCATGTTAGCATGTTAGCATTAGCATGTTAGCATTAGCATGCAAACATTAGCATACTAAATTTAGCATGCTAGCATTAGCATGTTAGCATTAGCATGTTAACATGTTAGCATTTTAGCATGTTAGCATGTTAGCATATTAGCATGTTAGCATGTTAGCATGCTAGCATTAGCATGTTAGCTTTAGCATGCTAGCTTTAGCATGCTAGCTTTAGCATGCTAGCATTAGCATGCTAGCTTTAGCATGCTAGCATTAACTTGCTATGGTACGGTTGATATGGCAACCGTTGCTTTGGCAACCGTTGCTATGGCAACCAATGGTATGGCAACCATTGCTATGGCAACCGTTGCCATGGCAACCAATGGTATGGCAACCGTTGCTGTGGCAACCGTTGCTGTGGCAACCGTTGTCATGGCAACTGTTGCTGTGGCAACCGTTGTCATGGCAACCGTTGCCATGGCAACCGTTGCTATGGTTACGGTTGATATGGCAACCATTGCTATGGCAACCGTTGCCATAGCAACCGTTGCTATGGCATAGCAACCGTTGCTATGGCAACCATTGCTATGGCAACCGTTGCCATAGCAACCGTTGCTATGGCAACCGTTGCTATGGCAACCGTTGCTATGGCAACCAATGGTATGGCAACCATTGCCATGGCAACCGTTGCTATGGCAACCGTTGTCATGGCAACCATTGCTATGGCAACAGTTGCTATGGTTATGGTTGCTAAGGCAACCTTTGTCATGGAAACCGTTGCTATGGCAACCATTGTCATGGTTATGGTTGCTATGGCAGGCGTTGCTATGGCAACCGTTGCTATGGTTACGGTTGCTATGGCAACCATTGCTTTGACAACCATTGTCATGGTTATGATTGCTATGGTAAGCGTTGCTATGGTTACGGTTGCTATGGTTACGGTTGCTATGGCAACCGTTGCTATGGCAACCGTTGCTATGGCAACCGTTGCTATGGCACATTCCAAATTCCACATTCCACATTTACATCTATATTCCAAATTCCACATTCCACATTTACATCTATATTCCAAATTCCACATTCCACATTTACATCTATATTCCACATTCCACATTTACATCTATATTCCAAATTCCACATTCCACATTTACATCTAAATTCCAAATTCCACATTCCACATTTACATCTATATTCCACATTCCACATTTACATCTATATTCCAAATTCCACACTTACATCTATATTCCACATTCCACATTTACATCTATATTCCAAATTCCACACTTACATCTATATTCCACATTCCACATTTACATCTATATTCCACATTCCACATTTACATCTATATTCCACATTCCACATTTACATCTATATTCCACATTCCACATTTACATCTAAATTCCAAATTCCACATTCCACATTTACATCTATATTCCACATTCCACATTTACATCTATATTCCAAATTCCACACTTACATCTATATTCCACATTCCACATTTACATCTATATTCCAAATTCCACACTTACATCTATATTCCACATTCCACATTTACATCTATATTCCACATTCCACATTTACATCTATATTCCACATTCCACATTCCACATTTACATCTATATTCCACATTTCACATTTACATCTATATTCCACATTCCACATTTACATCTATATTCCAAATTCCACACTTACATCTATATTCCACATTCCACATTTACATCTATATTCCAAATTCCACATTCCACATTTACATCTATATTCCAAATTCCACATTCCACATTTACATCTATATTCCACATTCCATATTTACATCTATATTCCATATTCCACATTCCACATTTACATCTATATTCCACATTCCAAATTCCACATGCCACATTTACATCTATATTCCACATTCCAAATTCCAAATTCCACATTTACATCTATATTCCACATTCCACATTCCACATTTGCATCTATATTCCACATTCCACATTTTCATCTATATTCCAAATTTCATATTCCAATCACATATTCCATATTCCAACTCCATATTCATATTTCCACCTTCATGGTGCTCAAAGCGCTTCACATTTGCTTCATAATCACACATTCACAGTGTCTTGCCCAAGGACACTTTGACGTGTGGACTGCCAGAGCCGGGATGCGAACCGCCAACCTCTCGGTCACCGACCGACCAATTCCACATTTTCATCTATATTCCAAATTCCACATTCCACATTTCCATCTATATTCCAAATTCCATATTCCACATTTCAATTCCATATTCCATATTCCAATTCCAAATTCCATATTCCATATTTCAATTCCAAATTCCAATTCCATATTCCATATTCCATATTCCAATTCAATATTCCATATTCCATATTCCATATTCAATATTCCATATTCAATATTCAATATTCCATATTCCATATTCCAATTCCATATTCCATATTCCAATTCCATATTCCATATTCAATATTCCAATTCCATATTTCAATTCCATTTCCAAATTCCATATTTCCAAAACAGAATTCCACATTCCACATTTTCATCTATATTCCAAATTCCACATTCCACAGAGTAGACGTATTTGAGATTCAAGGTCAGTCATATCTCTTGATAGTTGACTATTTCTCAAAATACCCAGAGGTACTGAACATTGAGGACAAGACAGCATACACAGTCATCAAGAAAATGAAATCAGTGTTTTCCAGACTAGGAATTCTAAAAGTGTGACCATGTTCCATTCGCAAGCCAGGAAATGCATAGCTTTGCATCGTCATGGGGCATTCAACTCACTCACTCGAGCCCGGGCTATGCACAATCTAATGGCCAAGCGGAAAGAAGTGTTCAAACTGTGAAACAAGTGATCAAGAAGGCACAAGAAACAGGAACAGATCCTCTTCTTGCACTTCTCACTCTGAGGAACACGCCTGTCACAGGCTTGGAATACTCTCCTGCTCAGATGCTTATGGGCAGGGTACTGAGGAGCACTCTACCAACCTCCAGCTCCATTCTCCAGCCTGCAATACCAAAGCACGCCCACTCTGTCCTCCAAGACCTACAGAAAAAGCAGCAACAGTATTACAACAGAGGTACCAAGCGGCTTCCTGAGCTGGGCCCCGGCACCACGGTCACATGGAAACTGCACAGGGCTGGCGTTCAGCTGTGGTCACTGCAGAGAGAGGTGAACCTCGCTCCTACAACATTGTTACATCTTCTGGGCAGCAGTACAGACGCAACAGACGTCATTTGAGGAAAACACCAGTCTGTATTCAGGCTACGTCTGATGCTGGTGTTGTCAAGGATGAAGACCTGCCAAACTTAGCAGGTGTGCACTCAGCAGAGAGTATGGACTAATTGCCACCTTCCACGCTGAGCCCAACCCACACCAGGTCCGGGAGAGTCATCAGAATGCCTGAGAGGTTTAGAGACTTTCAGATGGAACAATGCTGATGAAATGCTGATTAAAAAAAAAAGTGTATGTAAGAAGAAATGTGAAATGTGGGTTTTGTAACTGTAGAGAAATGTTTAAGTCTCTTATAATGTGTTTCTTTACCAAAAGTGTTGTATTTGTATCTGTGGCTTCTAGGTATTCACAAATGGAAGAACAATACCAGTCATTACACTAATTTGAGTTTATTAGTACAAGACATGTTTTTGTTACAGATGTTTAAGCAATGGTAGTGTTGCAAGTTAACATCCATGTTAAGAAAGGAGGATGTAGTATATAGTGCCACGCATTAATACACTGGAGGTTAACGTAATGGGCGCAAGGACAGTGGGGACTGGGAGTTACTGATGTAATGTTACGTGAGTGCTCATGTTCTATCTGTCATGACCTCCGCTCCAGTGACCTTTCCCCCAGTCATCTCCACACTCACCTGGTCCCGCACTGCGCAGCTGCAAGCCGTTCCTCGTCTGCAACTATAAAAGCAGTAAGGCTTGCAGTTACCAGTGCGGAACCATTCAGTAATGTCACCTCCATAACCCGGACATTCATCATCACCACCGTTTTTGTTATTAAATCCGTTCTCCCTTCAGCACTGTGCATTTGAGTCCTCTCTCTCCTCACCCCCCCCTTGACACTATCTAGCTCATGTGAAGTTAATAAAGACACACTGAGGAATTATCACCTGAGTATTATTGAACACACCATGATGACCAGAAGCTATTACAGGTGAATACTTTAAATTCAATGGCCGTGATTCAGAGGCTTGTGGACAGGGCCGGACCTGGCCTGGGCGAGACATGTCTCCGTGCCCCCCCCACACACACACACATGGAACCATATCCTTCAAAGACAGATTATACAACAAAGACCAATGTATATATCAATGCTTATTTTTAATTGCAATTTAAAAAATACAAAGTAAAAATTGTGATTAAAATAAATAAATAAAATTGAGAAATTTGTAAATATAAATATTGTAAAATTGCACACAAATGTAAACATAATAACTTTGCAAATTGCACAAACCTTTTCAAAAAGCAAAACCAATGTTAACTATGATTAAGTAATAATAAAATGAGTGCAAATGACTTTACTTTTCCTTTTGGCTTTTCCCTTAGGGTTCAACACAACAAACAAAAAAAACTAGCAGTAAAAGTAAAGGTGCAGCAGCAGCAGCTGTAAAGATACCATCTAAAACTGGTCGTTTCTTGCCTTCTTTGATGCAAAATCCTCAATTACAAACCTGTAATAAATATGTCAGTAAATATATATGAAGGAATATGGAGATTTAAAAAAGTCAACACATTTAACAGCACACGTCCCATTTATTTATTTATTTACTTTTTAGTTAATCACTTTATAAACTTTCTTAAACCATGGACTCACTGTCTCATTTCCTTAACCTATTTGTGGACTCACCAACTGACCAAAGATAGCACCAGATCCCCATATGGGCCCGTTATGATCAATTTATTTGGGCTTATTAGCAATCGTGTGAAACACAGAAGTATCTCTACAGCCCACTAACCAGCAATGGAAAAATGCATAAAAGATGGAGAAAAACTCCTTAAATGGTAATAATGGTTTTATTTATATTATTAATGTGGTACAGGGGAGGCTAGATAATCATGTGTAACATTAGGCCTTAATGATCCCTTAATTTGCGACAACTAGTCTAGACTAGTCTAATGTGTAACAGCGTAAAGTTGTATTAATAAAGTATTTGTTGGTTAGCAGGTCAATAGGTTATTAAAATACCACAGTTGTGTCTGGAGCACATTTGCTTAGGATTTGGGCTTGTTTTTGCCTTTTGTTGACCTTATTAGCTTCGGGGTCATCATCACATTCACACTCGACACTTGCCATGTTTGCAAAGTAACTTTGTGTAATGTAGGCCTACCTGCATCTATTCCTCTCCTCTCTGCCTCCTCTTCTCTCCTTTTTCTGAACTGAAAGCCGGATGGCTTTTTTTTTTCTCCATCTTGGTTCGACGGTGTCTGACCACTATTAATGCTATCACTGACATTCACCAATAATATTGACAAACTAAGAGAACTGGCAGGTACATTTTTTTCCTATAGCCAGTGTTTATTAAAATTTAAATATACATTAACAATATACATATCAAAATTAGAATTTTTTTTTTTCTATATTTTTACGATATAGTGTGGTTGTAAAAAATGTTTTAAACAGAAATGCCATACTAGGATGATTGCCCAGGCCCCCCTCATGACTTGTCTCATTTCATTGGCTGCTGTGCCCCCCCCCCCCCCACACACACACACACGCATACGTGCCTTTCTCACCCCCGCTCCCTCGGCTGGGGCGTATGGCAAGCCAAAGTGTTCACATAGCCACACGTTGTGTTTATTATATCATGCGTTACAGAAGTCATCCTACCACACGCACTGGTGCGCTTTCACACGTTCCAGGGCGCGTGCTAGAACGTGTGCCATTGGGCGTGCCAGAACGCACCCTGTAATGCGTGAAAGCACGCGTGCTTCTGTAATGCGTGATATAATAAACACAACGCATGGTTATGTGAACACTTTGGTTTGCCATAGGGGCGGTGCCTGGGCCGAAGCAAGCAAGACGAAAAAAAAAAAAGACGGGGAAAGGAGAAAAAATAGGACGGTCATATGCTGACGCCCCATAGAGGATTGCGCCCTGGTCCGTTGCCCAGCCTGCCCATAGCTAAAACCGGGTCTGCTTGTGGAAAAATGAAAATAACAGAGGACATGAACATTGGCTCTTTGTGACAGGTTTGTGGTTAAAACACTCTCTATCTAACCACTCGTTCAGGTGTTTTCTTGAGGTTTTACAATCAAGGACGGCACACGTAGGTCCAAAACCACTTTTCCTCTTGTAGATGTCCATCATTTTTCTCACTGAATCACTGCGTTTATATTGGAATTAACTAGTAAAGTCAACCGGAGGAGCCAGAAAGGAATTGAAGAGCATAATGAGGAAGTAAAGCAGAAACGGGTCAAAAACTTGTCTATTTTCTTTCCTGTTTTGACTTTTCAAAATAAAATAATTTCATTTTGAAGAGATTCAAAATGGATTTTTTTT
This sequence comes from Siphamia tubifer, assembly GCA_020466265.1. Taxonomy (NCBI): domain Eukaryota; kingdom Metazoa; phylum Chordata; class Actinopteri; order Kurtiformes; family Apogonidae; genus Siphamia; species Siphamia tubifer. Next base: position 35,046,712 of record CM035790.1, read on the forward strand.
TTAAATTGAGGATTGGGGTTAAGGTTAGGGTTCTTACATAATATTTCTTATTTTCGAAAGTATTTAAATGTTTCATCTTCTTTATATCTCGATATTTGTGGCTTGTATTCAGAATAAAATGCTTTTGTTTTAAGGGTAAAAATGTTCTGAGCGGAAGTAGTCCTATCACGTTTTTTCCGGTCGAAGCGAACCTTATGCCTATGTTCTTTCACAATAAAACACATTTATTTAGAAGACTTATACAAAATAAGGACAACGGGATAAAAGCGTGCTTGTTAAGTTTCGTTTCAGAACATATGATTACAAATTTATATTTTTATTCTTACTGAATATTTTTAAGTTCATTTACGGTTTGTTTTGTCTCAACGTTTGTTGCTCATTTTCATAAACAATGCTTTTATTTTCAGGACAAAACGTTGTGAGCGAAAGTAGTCCTATCACGTGACTTCCGTCTAAGCGGAGCTTGTGCGTGTGAAGCCACTTTTCCTTCCACAGACTCTAACAAACCATGTCGAGCCTCCAGATGCTCCAGCTGTTGGTAAAACAGTGTTTGTCTGCAGCTGCAGAAGAAATCTGTAAAGGACTAGAAAAAACTCTGATGGACTTTGAACAACACAACAAACAGGAAATACTGCGCCTGCGCAGCAGTCTACAGCTGGAGAGGCTGCAGCGCGAGACCAGGAACCAACACCAGGGTTAGTCTGGGTCTAATGTGGGTTAGTCTGGGTCTAATGTGAGTTAGCATGGGTCCAATGTGGGTTAGCCTGGGTCTAATGAGGGTCCAATGTGGATTACTCTAGGTCTAATGTGGGTCGGTGTGGGTCTAATATGGGTAGTCTGAGTCTATTGTGGGTTCGTATGGGTCCAATGTGGGTTAGTCTGGGTCTAATGGGGGTTAGTCTAGGTCTAATGTGGATTTTAAGACTGTTTTTAGTGTTAACTAGGCTAAACTTAACCAGGCTGAGGTTAACGAGGCTAAAGGGGTCAGTTTAGTCACTGATCCCTGACCCCGAGAATTCAGTGACTGGTAAGGCGCCTAACCCTGAGGCTAACCCTAATGCTAACCCTAACCAGGAAATGTTCGCTGTATTGGTTAGCATTAGCATTAGAGTTAGCATTCATGTTAGGGTTAGAGTTAGCATTAGCATTCTTGGTTCAATCTCAGCCTAATGTGTTTGTGTTTTTGGTTCTTATAGATCATCCTCAGCTCGCTCTATCAGTTAGCATTAAGGTTAGCATTAAGGTTAGCGTCGTTGGTTCGATGTCAGCCTAATGAGTTTGTGTTTTCGCTTCTTGTAGATCATCCTCAGCTCGCTCTATCAGTCTGGGATGAGGAGGTTTCGGCTGAGATGCACCAGGACGATCCAGGAACTAGGAAAAGCGAGGAGGAGTTTGGCATCTTCCAGGAGGACGAGGTGGAGGTAATCCAGGAGACGGAGGAAGGCAACAGCATCAGGATCATCCTCAGAGCGCCGTACGTGGAGAATCCTCTGGAACATCTGGGCGCCAAAGTCGAGCTGGACCCTGTGCCCGGCACTTCGGCCCAGACAGATCACATCAAGGAGGAGCTCTGTGATTCTTCAGGTTCCGCAGTCGAATGTGATAGCAGCGAGGAGTGGGCGGGTGGCACCGTGTCACCGAGCGACAGCGACGAAACCCGGAGTGAGACCTTGAAGACTGAGCCCACGGGTCCGAAAGGGAACCCAGCTAAAAAAAACAAACCACGAATCAACTGCAAAATCTGCGAGAAACCCTTCCACGCCATTGTCTCCTTGGTCAACCACCTAGAAGTCCACCCCAAGGACATCTGCGGCGTCTGCGGACAATACTTTGACACAGCGGAGCAGTTCGACGCCCACTTGAAAACTCACGTCAAAGCTGAAGTCTGCAGTGTTTGCGGGAAATGTTTTGGAACTGCCAAAGCATTGGAGATGCACACGCGAGTCCACACAGGTGAGAAACCTTTCCTGTGTAATGACTGTGGGAAGTCTTTCAACTGTCGCCACAATATGGTCCGACACAGTCGCATCCACACCGGCGAGAAACCCTACACCTGCTCCATCTGCGAGAAAAGCTTCAACGACTACTCCACACTGAAGCGCCACCTGTTGACGCACAACAATAAAAAGGCTCATGTGCCAAACGTGAAAGGAAACAACAATGACAATGGAAGAGGGGTGGAGCCCAAAGTGGTGGCGCAGGGGAAGAACCAAACTCGCGGGAGTATCTGTGAAGTGTGTGGGAAAATGTTCCACTCCATGGTCTCTCTGGTGAATCACGCAAAGAATCACACCACCAACCTGTGCGGGGTTTGCGGTACACACTTTGACTCAGCTGAAAATTTGAAACTCCACCTGAAGACGCACAAAAATGGGAAAGTTTGCGAAGTGTGCGGCAAGTGCTTCGACAGCCAGGGCAACCTGGAGAACCACATGAGGATCCACACGGGCGAGAAACCCTTCCTGTGCAATGAGTGTGGGAAGTCGTTCAACTGCCGCCACAACATGATGCGGCACATGAGGACGCACACTGGCGAGAAGCCGTACCTGTGCAACGTGTGCGGCCGCTGCTTCAGCGACCACACCACTCTGAAGCAGCACAGCAGCACACACACCGGCGAGAAACCACACAGCTGCCACATCTGCGGGAAGGGATTCCACCGCAAGACCTATCTCCGGCTGCACATGAAGAACCACACCACGGGGAATTAACACTGGGCATCAATGCATCCTTTTTGGTTTCACTGTGTGAACCCAAGGAGTGGAACACAGTCCAGTTCAGTTTCTGGAATGAATGAACCATAATGGTCGCAGTTACCTTCTGACAGATATTTGTCATTTATGCTGGTGTGGGGACATGGTGTGTACTATTCACCACAACAACACAAGGGGTGCTCTCACAAACTCAGTAGGATTTCGTACCTGGAGCCCCACCCCTTTTCCATATCAGTCCCTTTCGTTGTGGAACAAACATGTCTTACAAATTCTTCCACTTCCTCACACACTCGACCAAACCTGTCCACAGGTCTCCACACCTGTCGTCTTCAACAATGAACTCATGTTCACAAAACAAGACAGAAACATAGGGTAGTGGAAGTGAAGGTAGAGTGGATATAGAATGGACCAATCAGAAGCCAGTATTCTGCTCTCCTCTGCGACACAGTCTGTGGTGCGTTACATTTTTTGGGGGGTTAGAAGTTTTGCGCAAGTCTGTGACAGGGGCAGAAGTGTCAGCAACATGTCGCAGATACATCACAGACTGCTACATGTTAGCTTTAACTGCTGCATGTTATCGCTGCATAAAAATGGAAACATTTGACATGGGAACAAAGGGATTTGACTCAATGTTGAAGATTTGGTTTCATCGTTGACATAAAACCGTCCACAAATGTTCCACAGTGTCGTCGTGTTCCAGTACAGAATCGTCCCATGGCGCTGTCGTGTTCCGGTACAGAAATGTTCCATATCGTCGTTGTGTTCCAGTACAGAAACATTCTACAGCGTTGTAATGTTCCGGTACAGAAACGTTCCAAGGCCTCATTCTGTTGTGGTGCAGAAACATTCTATGGTGTCGTCGTGTTCCGGTACAGAAGCGTTCCACAGTGTGGTCATGTTCTGGTACAGAAACGTTTCACGATGTGGTCGTGTTCCAATCCAGAAACGTTCCACAGCATCGTGTTCTGTAAAGTTGCAGATGTTCTGTAAAATTACAGATGTTATGTAAAGTCGCAGAAGTTGTTTTTCTAAACTATGAAAACATGTAAATATTTGGTTATGTGGCACATCTCCACAGTTACCATAGAAACAGAGTCTTCAACAATATTGATTCACCAGTCAAATCTGTGGAGTTGAATGAATGAATGAATGGAAACACTATGTTTATCTTCAGATAATTATATATTTTTGTGAAAAAGTAAATTTTCCTTCAGTTTTCTGTTTTAATAAAATAAACTTAAATTTTAAACAGTTTTATGAGACTACATGATTTTAAATAAAAAGACAAAACCAGAGGATAATATAATAAATGTTGTTAAATCATTTAATGGTAACCATGAATCTATATCTACTGATCTAAACATTTTATCCATTGATTCTATCAATAAATGTAAATAACGGGTGTAAAATACAGTTTATTATCTTTACATGTTCACCACATTTGACCCATTTGAATGTTCACAGGCTCCACAGTTACCATGGAAACGCCAATATCTTCCACAACATTGATTCACCAGTAAAATCCATGGAGTTCAATCAATGACAGTGAATGGAAACACTGGCTGTATATATATATATATATATATATATATATATATATATATATATATATATATGTATGTCTGTGTATACTTTTACACTATATTTTATTCTTTTGTAAATATTGTTTGTTAAAAATGTTTTTGTTTATTTTTCTACATTTTGTTTCTTATTTTATTATTTTTTCAGTTCTTTCCATTTACTTTGTTCATGTTATTTCTTATTTTAGTTGTTTTATTCTTTTTAGTTTTGTTGTTGTTTTTTAATTTATGACTGTTTTTGTTTGTTTTTTAGTTTATTTTATGTATTTATTATTTCACTGGTGTGGAGTTAAAGGGTTAAAGTTAAATAAAGTCAAACTGACAGTTGATGTGGAACTGTGTCTCATCCTTCATCTCTCATTAATGAGGATGATGATGATGATATTCAGAACATTCCAGGATTATTTCAGTCTGAAACTTTCCTTCTTGTTTCTGCCAAGATTTAACTGCTGAGAAAATAAAGATGTGACTTTATCTTTAAAATAATTTTTTTTAAAATGGCATCACGTTTTTAAGACGATTCTGAAACAGTGAATAATTTAACCCTAACCTTTAACCCTAACCTTTAACTGAAATGACATAATTTAGAAACTGTGGTCACTGTATATTTTGCTAATCGGATTATTTATTTATTTAATGATCCAGTTGTATTTCTATTTTACTTAACAACATAACAGAAGAGTAAATTATTTTACTGTAAAGCTGAAAGAAAACTGAATAAAACTAAATAATGAACTAGGGTCAGGGTCAAATGTTAAATGTTAGGTCTAAGGATTAAAGGTTAGGGTTAAAGGTTAGACCTAACTATCTTAATTAATTAAATATAATTTAATTTTTAGGGGGAGGGGTCCCTTATAAACGTTTCCCATCACTCTGGTCCCCCCCTACTGCTCCTCCTTTTCTCTCCCCCCTGCTCCTCCTTTACTTCCTCCTCCTCTTCCTCCTCTTCCTCCTCTTCCTCCTCTTCCTCCTCTTCCTCCTCTTCCTTCTCCTCCCCGCTCCTCCTCCTCCTCCCCCCTCCTTCTTCTCTTCCTCCTCCTGCTCCTTTTCTTCCTCCTCTTCCTTTTCTTCCTCCTCCTCCCTTTCTTCCTCCTCTTCCTTTTCTTCCTCCTCTTCCCCCTTCTCTTCTTCTTCCTCCTCCTCCTGCCCCCCCCCGCTCCTCCTTTTCTTCCTTCTTCTCCTCCTCCTCCCTCCTTCTTTTCTTCCTTTTCTTCCTCCTCTTCACCCTTCTCTTCATCCCCCCCCCCCCCCCCCGCTCCTCCTTTTCTTCCTTCTCCTCCTCCTCCTCCTCCTCCTCCCCCTCTTCCTCCTCAGCCGTTGTCGGCTTCCATCGGAGCCTCCAGTCAGTGCTCGTGTGGCCGGAGGAGGATGGCCGGTACTGGTACCGGGAGCTTGTGCGGCCGTAGACTGGCCCGGCGGTCCCGCTCTACTCTGCTGGTATTAGCGGTTCTGGTTCTGCTGCTCCAGACCCTCATCGTGTGGAACTTCAGCAGCCTGGAATCTCCTGCGGAGGACGGCAGAGCCCGGAGCCGCGACAGGAGAGAAGAGCGAGGCGGGGGGTTCAACAAAGCCGCCGGGAAGCAGCTGAGGAGGCGGCTGCACAGGAAGGGAGAACCGCTGGGAAAGGCGACTGTTCGGAAACAGGACCTAGAGGTAGGTCCGGCTGACTTTAACACATTATTAAGGTTAGGGTTCGGGTAACTTTAGTACATTTAGGGTTAGGGTTCGGGTGTTTAAATGTGGGCTTAAGACACATGGTGGAGGATGTTCCAGCTGCTTGTTGTCCCAGTCACCACAGCCCAGAGTGCCTTCACAAAACGGCCAATTAAGCTTATCATTGTTTGTGACTGTACAGCAATTTCTTCCCAAATCTCTGCTTGGATGTGCATGTGTCTGCTGTGCATCCAGTGAAAAATAATCTAGCAGTAAATGGCATCAGTGGTTTGTTCCATCCACTGTCTCTTTATACTTAGATTTGGAGCATAGCTGCAGGAATGATGCACAAACTGCTGTGTTCCAGAATTAAAGCACTATATTTCTGAGTAATTTCCACGCCGAATTTAACAATAACAAGGATGATTTCTAAAACTGTAAAAATGTGGTTGTAGAACTACCGATGTCAGGATGAAACTGGAGAGAATGTAGAATTATGAGATTTTTGAACGGGATCTAGTGTCACACTGCTCCAGTCAACACTTAAAACGAGCGACACTCCTGTTAAATTATAAGTTCAATTTTTACTTTCAGTAAATAAGAAAGAAAACAATAATTAAATGTTTTACTTCTTTACTTTTCACTACTCGGTTATTCTGTATTGGCACTTTAATGGCATTATACTTTACCTTTATTAGCTACACCTCCACTGTTGTCTTTTACTGATATATTTAATTCTGCTGTTATGAAGCAATTTCCCAATAAAATACTTATATTGTATTCTATTCTATTCTAGTGTTGCTTTTAATTGCAGATATCATGCCATTTGGTTAAGTCTTGTAATATCATATAATTAATTTAAATAACTAAATGAGTCTAAATAAGAATCACAATCTATTTTAAAATATTCTGCAGAATTACTCCTAGTAATTGATCCCTGAGGTTAGGGTTTGGGTCAGAGAAAGAATAGGGTACTTATAAAAGTCCCAAATATTATCGTTATTATCCTACACTCTTAACTTGGACACAACTTTTAAATGATGCATTTCACAATAATTTCTAATTTAATAAAAAGAAAACCTCATATTGCATAACAGTACTGCTAGTAATGCTAATGATAACCCTAACTACCAGTAACCCTGCTACTTCTGCACATGCTCAGTTTCAGTGAAGCCCCACCCCCTCACAAACATTTGAGGTGATTGTCCACATTTATTTTTATCATTGTGAAAACAGGTTTTTGGTGACCTTGGCCTTTGACCTACATCCACCAACATTTAATGGGATCTATTCTAGACCAGCTCACACTGAAAAAAGTGTAGGGTTAAAGGTTAGGGCCTTTAACCCTAACTCAAACTGCAGTACTTCCAGGTCACATAAATACAAACAATTCAATATAAAGATCTAATTCAGTCCAGTGGCTCTTTTTTCCATTTGGTATTGTTGATCTGAGCCTAAATTGTAAATATGAAAAACCAGGGATATTAGGAATTCGTCATAGTTTTAATTAATGAAATATTAGAAATATAGTTTTTTGTGTTTGATTAAGGAAAAGAAAAAAATAATCCATCTGCTTTGTATTTTTTTTTTTTTTTGATTGGCAGTTGAAAAACCAAAGAACGTACATGGATTCCACTGGGTTAGGGTGAGGAGGTTAGGGTCAGAGGATACAAGCCTCTTCATGCTCTTGTGGTAAAGTGTTGCAGATATTTGTAATTTAAACCAGTGCAGGAAGACATGGTGTGTGTTCATAACACAGAAGTGTGTGACATCAGTTTAATTTAGCAACAACACGCGTTCTAGTAAAGAACCTGAGAGACAAGGTTTTTATCTCAGGACTAAAAACACCTAACCCTACCCTTGTGGACACACACCTTTAAGTGGAACAACACAAGGAGCATTCTGACCAACGATTTACTAACCTGACTTCCGTCATCTGGCCGCATTATGCTGTGCTCACACAACCATCTGAGTAACACGGGGATCAAATCTATTTCCAAACGAAGGAGCCAATCAGTGTCACAGGGTGGGACTACCCGAAAGCGTTGTGGCTGGTGTGACGTTAAGCAGAAGCGACGGCAGTGTAGTCTGTTCAGATACACAACAATGGCCGCGTGCGTTCAGGATTCAAGTGTCCATATCGACTCGGCTATTTCCACTGTTTTGTCTACTCTACCACATGTTCATTCCTTAAAAGATGAACAGAGGACGACTGTGGAAGCGTTTGTTAATGGAAATTATGTTTTCGCTCTTCTTTCGACCGGGTTTGGCAACAGTTTGATCTATCAGATGGTTCCACTGGTGGATAAAGAAATAGTACCAGTGCAGAAGCCCATGGTTACTGTGGTACCCCCCTGGTTGTGTTGGTACAGGACCCAGTCAAAGAGGCTGATAGTAAACTGGGGCTGATAATAATGGAACTGGGAGGAAGAAATGACAACCACATCTGCAACAGATGTTGGGTGATAGAGTCCTTTAGCCCTGAATCATGGCTGAAGGATAAATGGAGATCCATGCTTTCCTATGACGTTTACCAGAAGAAGTGGGTGGGCATCGAAGTAGACAAGGTTATAAATAAATGTCACATATAAATGGTGAGTTTAAAGCCCTTCTGTTGATGTGTTTATACCTGATGAAAACTTTTCGCTGGTTACGTGGCTTGACTTCAATATGAGTGGATGAAGCGGCGTCAGTCAAGAGACGACAGATTTTTAATCTAATGACATGCAAGGATTTTAGATAAGGCCCCTCCTTTGAAAATGGAGCGGTTGCGGAAGAGTCCCAGATGGTATTGTGAAGTACCATCTGGCAACAGTCAGGTTAACAATTTACCACCTGTATCCACTCCTTTAGGATTTACCACCTGGATCCCCACCCCCCACATCACATCCTTTAGTTGTCAAACAAACTTGTCTCGCAGATTCTTCCACTTCCTCATGCACTCGGTTGAATCCATATTCACAAGAGTCGTCTTCAACAATGACGTTCGTATTCACAAAACAAGACGGAAAAGTAGGGAAGTGGAAGTGCATCTAGTGTGGATGTAGAATGGACCAATCAGAGACCTCTTTTCTGGTCTTCTCTGTGACATTGTCTGCAGTGGGTTACATTTTCTGGGAGGTGAACGCAACTCTCTGCAACGGAGGCTAAAGAGTCTGCAACGGAGGATAGGGAATCTGCGATGAACATGCAACATATTGCAGGCGACTTGGCTTCAGAGAATAAATAGACTTTTATATTAACCCTAACCTTTAAGCTTGACCTTTAACCCTAACACTAACCCTAACTCTATGGACACACTCAGTGCAGATGTGCATTTTACTGACAGAAGGAAGTTTCCTATTTCTTGTCAAACACTCATCCTGATTTTTAAAGAAGTCAGTAAATAGTGACATAGTGCCCCCCCTCCTCCTCCCTCTCTTACTCCATGTGTGGAAGTTTCCGCAGCAGCTTCAACACTGAGCACATTCAACAAGTTTAATAAAATACCTGCACTGTTCAACTGCACTAACACTAAAGCTCTGTGTGTGTGTGTGTGTGTGTGTGTGTGTGTGTGTGTGTGTGTGTGTGTGTGTGTGTGTGTGTGTGTGTGTGTGTGTGTGTGTGTGTGTGTGTGTGTGTGTGTGTGTGTGTGTGTGTGTGTGTGTGTGTGTGTGTGTGTGTGTGTGTGTGTTCAGGTACAGTAGAGTTTATTTTCAGTTTTTATGGATGAATCCATACAAATGTTACATTCATCACAGGATGTAACAAGAATTAGAGCCAATAATGTGATTTTGACCTTTCTGCTAAATGCTACTTTGACCTTTTGCAATATTGATAATTTAGTTATGTGTATATATGTGTCAGTGAGTGTAATATTATGATAATATATCCAGTATTGATTAAGTTATAGCGTGATATGTCTATGTTTGACACACACATGTCACCTTTGACCTCCAGAGATCTCAAAAACTATTGGTTGTAGGTGATAACACCAATTTTTAGAATTGTATAAATGTTCATTCCACATCATTTGGTACCAATCTGAAAGTCCTGTGACCCTCCGTTCTGGAGTTATAAGTCATAATGTGATATTGACCTTTTTAGTTAATTGTAGCCTTGACCTTTGACATTTACTCAAATGGATCATTGCATCTGATGTGCATTATGATGTAATTTCATGGTGATATCTCAAGTATTCATTGAGTTATAACATATGTCCTCTGTGGACACAAACACGCACACACAGAGCACTCACACTCACACACACACACACATACACAGCTGACTGTGAGCCAATCACAGCCTCAGCCTGTCGAGGTGTTTTTCATTTCCATGGTGAAACAGACTTTTGGTAAAAAAATGTAGAGTTTTTTCTGTAAGGATCTAAACAGGAGAGGAGCAAAAGCGGTTTGTATGGAAGTGCCCAGAGTAAACTCTAAGCCTTATACTCGTACAACAGCTTCTCAGAAAAGTTTTCATTAGTTCATCTGTAAAATACAAGTTCAAGAAGTGTATATGTGTGTGTCCTCTTTGTGTCTTTTCTGGCATTAATTTTGTATTGTGAGAGGCTGTGGTTCATTTGATAGATAGATAGATAGATAGATAGATAGATAGATAGATAGATAGATAGATTCCTTTATTTTCATTTCAAACATACATCACAGATGTTGAAGCAAAATTTCACTGCATTATTTAGCATGGCAGAAATGGTCTGCATAAAAACACTCTAAAATAAGAAATTAAAATATAATAAAAAAATCACAATAATAAAATCTTGCTCGCTTGCTCGTCATCTGAACCCCTTTATCCTCACTTGGGTCACAGGGTCACTGGTGGCCTAACCCAGCTACAATGGGGGAAAGCTGGGTCAGAGTTCACCCTGTATGAGACGCCAGTTCATCTCAGGGCTGAACATATATAGACAATCACTCTCACATTCACATCTATTTACAATTTAAGTGACCACGATAATAAAATGTAGTAAAAATAGTAATAATACTAATAAAAAAAACCTGACAGCAAGGATCACATTTAAGTATGTATAAATATATAATATATTAATAAAAGTGCAAAGGTGCCTTGTGCAAGAATAAAAACTATGTTCAGCAGTGAAGGTAGACATTAGGGTTAGTTGTTTTGTTGTCTTTTTCTTTTCAGGACTCGTACCATTCACATCATCACTAATATTTTGTTTTGTTTTTCTTTTCAGGATTCATACCATTCACATCGACCCAAAGAAAAAGTTGTTTCAGACAGTAACAATAATGAAAACTCCGTCCCTAAAGACGTGGACACTGTCGACAGTAACAGTAACCTGGGAGCACAACTCCAGCTAGGGGCGGTATCCAACACTAAACGGAAGTTGGAGAAGGTCCAAGGGCAAGGCATGCTGGGAAAGTACCCTGCGGTCCAAGCCAAAGGGGCGGAGCATAGTTACAACCACACCTATGTCCGTAAACCACACCCGCAGACACCAACCATTGCCACTGTTCCGCAGGGATCCAGTCACACGACCAATAGGAAGGAGTCGCCTCAGTGCGAGATCAGCGGGAAGGAAGTTATTTCCGCACTGTCACGAGCGAAGAGTCGCCAATGTCGACAAAAGATCGTAGAAGTTTATTGTAAACACAAGGAGAGGACGCTGATGCCCGAGAAGGTGCCGCGATACTGCCCCCTCCAAGGTCAGAGGTCACATCAACCCTAACCCTGATACTGCCCCCTCCAAGGTCAGAGGTCACATAAACCCTAACCCTGATACTGCCCTATCCAAGGTCAGAGTTCACATAAACCCTAACCCTGATACTGCCCTATCCAAGGTCAGAGGTCGCATCAACCCTAACCCTGATACTGCCCTGTCCAAGGTCAGAGGTCAAATAAACCCTAACCCTGATACTGCCCCCTCCAAGGTGAGAGGTCAACCCTAACCCTAACTGCAGACTCCTACAGGGTGTACCCCGCCTTCACCCATTATAGCTGGATTGGGCCCCCAGTGACCCCTGTGACCCCCAGTGACCCTAGTGAGGATAAAGCAGGTTCAGATGATGACTGTAGATAATATTATATTTAGGGTTAGGGGTTAAGCTAGAATTATTCACCTTTGAAAATTCATCCCAGGGCATCTGGAACCTTTAGCGGGCCGCATTTGGTCCCTGGGCCGCATGTTTGAGAGGCCTGCGCTTAACTATTGTCTGTGATCAGTGAGATGATGGTTAAAGTTATTTTTAAGGTGGTCATTTATAGAATAAAGATAGTTTGTATTAACATGTGATTTAAGGTTTAAATTCCACTGAACAAATGACAGGGTGACTTTTTGACAGAATCTGTTACAAACACTGGCTGAAGGCGGGCCAAGGTTTGGGCCAACGTTGTCCAGACGCATCCTATTGTAGGCGTTTATTTCTGAAACATGAACGGATCTCCCAGTGTAATTACAGCTGGATATTTCTGGAAAGGCTGACTAATGATTTACCAGCATTTCTATGATTACAGGCTGCTTTGATCAGACACTGGTTATTTTACTCCCCCCCCCCCCCACACACACACACACACCACCACCACCACCCCTTCATCCTCAGGTTTTTCTGGGTCCTTTCATTTAACCATTCATTCATTCATTAAAAAAATATATAAACCTCTTGGTTCAATTTGAAGAAAATGAAATGAGTGAATTAAATCCATCTTTAAGTGTAAAGCATTTAAAAGTGTACAGGGGAATAAATAAAAGCTAAATAAAATAAATACCAGACTAGATTGAGATCTTCAAAAAAAAAGAAAACAGCTGTGCAGAAAAACTTTTTAAATTGAAATAAATTAATAAAATACAAAAATAAATTTAAAAAGGAAAAAGTACCTCAATTTTAAAAACAACAAAAACATAAACCAGACTTCCATCCATCAGTTAAAGTAAATGTAACCGTGTGTTTGTTTCTGGTCAAAGGAAGAAATATCTGCTGTTCACTTCATATGTGGAATCTGTTTGTCACTGTTTGTGGAATGAGTCACTTATATTAAAGCTCCTCCCATTTTCTGTGAGTAAGGGACTTTCCCTGTTGCCATGGAAACCAGCCTGTAGTTCCACACGCAGACACACAGAGCTGACTGGAGTAAAGTCTGTCTGAATGTTAAACCATGCCTCTGAACTACTGTGATTTTTGGCAAAAGTGTAAATAATTGTTGAAAACAAAGTTGATGATGAGTGACAGGAGGGTGTGAGGAACAAGTACATGTACTTTTTATGTGTGTACTGTGAAAAATAAGTGAGTTAGAACAATTTGAAAAACACTGAACTCAACATGAGACAGAAATGATTTTTCCAATAGAAGTCTATTGACAGAAATCCCTGACATCATCCCAAACAGGTTCCTGTCATTTCACTTTAAAAAGAGCTAGATCTTCAAACCCTGGTTTGTTTGAATTCTCACAACCATGGCAACATTTGTGGAAAAGATTGTTTGTCTACTATTTATGGTTTTGCCGTGAGGACGAGTTATTGAGACATTTTTCAGCTTAATTTTTTCTTCTCTCGTGCTCTAGCGATGACATCACCCACTGATAAAAAGTCAGATTTTGGTCTTTTCAGGGTGGATTTACTGAGTTCTCTATTGACAACCGTAAATCACACCCTCATGACAATCACATCCTAAAGACACCACAAACATGCCTCCGTTTTAAAGTTTAAATGAATTCTGCATTCTTCAAGCATTAGTGTTGGGGCAAAAAAGGCAATTTTTTGTGGGTCCAATTAAGAAAGAATGGGGTTTTATTTGGTGTAATAATGGTATAATAATGCGAAATAAATGTCAATCCAGATAGATAGAACATCAAGACCAGACCGCACATTTTACCATCACAATTTTTGGTCAATTTACAGCGGTGCAGGCCACACATTTTTTTTAAAGCTTTTTCTATAATAAAAAAAAATAAGACGATCAATAAACCCGTGTGCCCTGGGACTAGGGTTAGGGTTAGCCTGGTTCTGCGTCACTCTGCAGCAGCAGATTAAAGTTATTTATTCCCAACTCAAATCCCAGCATGCCCCGCACACTGGTCAGTAATTAGGCCACAGTTCCCAGCATCCGTCAGTGTTTTCACAGATGATGCAGGAGTTTGAGTCTGTCAGTTTTACAAACAGATTCGACTGACAAACATTATTTCACTGTACAGAAGTTCCTGACCCTAACCCTACATGATAAATGTGATTAAATATTTTCAATGTTTGACACTTGTTTAGATGCAAATTATTTGTCCAGTCAATCTGACCATTTCCTGTGCGTCTAGGTAAAGCCAATGTAAATGTCCAATGGGATGATGAGCTGTTAGACTCCACCCCCTCGGCGCCGGTTCGCATCGCCTTCGTCCTTGTGGTTCACGGTCGAGCTTCACGGCAGTTTCAGCGTCTGTTCAAAGCTATTTACCATACCTCGCACTACTACTACATCCACGTAGACCAGGTGAGTCAGTTTTCACCAGTCTTAGCTAGTTTTAATTAGTTTTAACTGGCTTTAACTAGTTGTAAAGTACTTTATTTGTCATTGTACAAAGAAATGTGTCCTCTGTATTTAACCATCCTTAATGCCATTGGGGCACCTGTAAGGAGCAGTGGGCAGCCATGGGCGGTGCCCGGGGACCCATCTCCAGCTGTAGTAGTAGGTTTAACCACTTTTAACTAGTTTAACCAGTTTTAACTAGTTTAACCAGTTTTAGCCAGTTTAACTAGTTTTAACCAGTTGTATCCACATGTTGACTAGTTTTAAGTAGTTTTATGAAGTTTTAACCACTTTTAACTGGTTTCAACTAGTTTTAACTACTTTTACCCACTTTTAACCAGTTTTAAATAATTGTAACTGGTTTCAACCAGTTTTAAATAGTTGTCTCCACATGTTGACAATCCAATGGTCTTCAGAGTTCAGAGGTTAAAGGTCATTCTGTGTTTTTGTTCCAGAGGTCAAACTACCTCCACAGGGAGGTGTTGACCCTTCCTCAGAAATACCCCAATGTCCGTGTGACCTCTTGGCGAATGTCCACCATCTGGGGTGGAGCCAGTCTTTTGACCACATACCTGCGCAGCATGGATGACCTCCTGCACATGAGTGACTGGACCTGGGACTTTTTTATCAACCTGAGCGCTGCAGACTACCCCATCAGGTGAGTGAGTGCCGCAGACTACCCCATCAGGTGAGTGAGTGCCGCAGACTACCCCATCAGGTGAGTGAGTGCCACAGACTACCCCATCAGGTGAGTGAGTGCCACAGACTACCCCATCAGGTGAGTGAGTGCCGCAGACTACCCCATCAGGTGAGTGAGTGCCACAGTCTACCCCATCAGGTGAGTGAGTGCCACAGACTACCCCATCAGGTGAGTGAGTGCCACAGACTACCCCATCAGGTGAGTGAGTGCCGCAGACTACCCCATCAGGTGAGTGAGTGCCGCAGACTACCCCATCAGGTGAGTGATAATCCTAAAGAATTGACAGAAATGGTCACAGCTGAGTGTGAGTGGGATAACTGGTTCTACTCAGCTATGACTGTTTATTAGTCTGGTTACAGAACTGAACAGGAATTGGATTATTCTTGATTTTAATCTAACCCAACATTGGTGGAGAGAGATCATTGTATTCACCATGTGTGTGTGTGTGTGTGTGTGTGTCACTCCACAGAGACATGTCATTCTATAACTCAATGAATACATGAGATATTCCATGGTCATATACATATAGCTAATGTGCATCAGATGCAATGATCCATTTGAGTAATGGTCAAAGGTCACAATTAACTAAAAGGTCAAAACCACATTATGGGTTATAACTCCAGAACAGAGGGTCACAGAACTTTCAGATTGATACCAAATGATGCAGAATGAAGATTGATACAATTCTCATAATTGTTGTTATCACCTATGACCAATAGTTTTGAGATCTCTGGAGGTCAAAGGTGACTTGTGGCAAAATTAACTCTTTGCATTTATTGCATGATTTTCACTTTTTATCGCATTTAAACTTTTGTCACATTATTTTAACTTTTTAGCCCATGATTTTGAATTTATCACATGATTTTTACTTTTTATCTTGTGATCTTGACTTTTTCTGGAGGTCAAAGGTGACATGTGTCCAAATTAACTTGTGTAACACTGTGAGTCAAACAGACGTATCACGCTATAGCTTAATCAATACTGGATATATTATCATAATATTACATGCACTGACGCATATGGTAAAAATGGGAAATGGACTGTACTTATATAGCGCATTTTATTCACCACTTGGTGCCCAAAGCGCTTTACAATTTCTCACATTCACACACACATTCATACACCAGTAGACGGCTGCTGCCAATACACCGACGCTCAGTGTCTTGCCCAAGGACACTTCGACATGTGGACAGCCAGAGCCGGGACGCGAACCGCCAATCCTACGATCATTGGACGACCCGCTCTACCAACTGAGCCACAGCCACCCATACATATATACATATAACCAAATTATCAATATTGCAAAAGGTCAAAGGTCAAGGTCACATTTCACAGAAAGGTCAAAATCATATTATTGGCTCTAATTCAAGAACAGGTTGTCATAGAAACTGGAGATTGGCACAAAATAGGGGTGGGATTAGACATTCTCTGAATACTAGTTTTCTATTATGGATGATTAATATCTCATTTTGGCTGTACGCAGAGACTGCTTATATGTTAGTACGCTGTTTTTCCAAGAACTGAAAGAATGTTCTGAATTGGATCAATGCCATTGCCTCTCTAATTTAGGTGCTGTTTGTTTAAGGGAGCAAGTGTCAGCATTGTACCATGGGGAGGTTAATCTAACCTTGGTAGTTTTTAACTGAAGGGGGGCGACTGTACCCTAAAGTAGCTTGTAGTGTGAGCATGGCAACCCTAACCCTAAACTCACTAAAAACACAGTTGAATTTTTCTGCATATTTAACTTAAAGCACCCATTCAAAAAGGGTTAGGGTTAGCGATGATGCATCAAATGTTAAAGGGTTAAATTTATAGACTTCCTGTCCCATGTGCGTGGACACAGCGGTCATCTGCTGGTGGAACCACAGATCCATAAAGTTCTGCTTGAGGCCATTAACAGAACAATGTTAGTGTTCAGAGTTTGACCCTATTAACAGCAGAGGTACAGACAATCATTATTTGAATTCTGGGTTAATGAAGGCGTTGTTTTCTGGATGAATGGTTTCAATAAGTAAAAGTTACTGATGTTCGACTGGAAGAAAAAAACAGCAAAAATCTAAATCTGACCCTAACCCAAACATTTCTGCTTGAAAGAACTGATATGTAATCAATACATTTGATTTGCACAATTCTTACACAGATAATTGATTATATTTCCAGAACATTTTTCACTCTTTACATTATTGATCCATTATTGATCAATTACTGATTCCCTCTGGTGGAAATAAACTACACTTGTCAGCCAATGAAATGATCATTGGCTGAACAAATGATTGACAGCTGTTGTCTTCTTTCAGGGCCAATCACCAACTGGTGTCTTTTCTGTCCAAGTATCGCAACATGAACTTTATCAAATCTCACGGCAGAGACAACGCACGGTAAGTTTTATTCTAACCCTAACCCTAACCTTAACCCTAAATAGGGATTGGACCACCTCTTGTTGTTTCAGTTTTATTCGTAAACAGGGATTGGACCGCCTCTTCCTGGAATGCGACACCCACATGTGGCGTCTTGGCGACCGTAAAATCCCAGAAGGCATAGCGGTGGACGGAGGCTCTGATTGGTTCCTGCTCAACAGAGCATTTGTGGATTATGTGGTGAATTCTGCCGATGGACTGATGAGCAACATGAAGAGGTTTTACACCTACACACTACTGCCTGCAGAGGTATACACACACACACACACACACACACACACACACACACACACACACACACTACTGCCTGCAGAGGTACACACACACACACACACACACACACACACACACACACACACACACACTACTGCCTGCAGAGGTACACACACACACACACACACACACACACTACTGCCTGCAGAGGTATACACACACACACACACACACACACACTACTGCCTGCAGAGGTACACACACACACACACACACTACTGCCTGCAGAGGTACACACTCACACACACACACACTACTACCTGCAGAGGTACACACACACACACACACACACTACTGCCTGCAGAGGTACACACACACACATACACACACACACTACTGCCTGCAGAGGTACACACACACACACACACACACACACACACACTACTGCCTGTAGAGGTACACACACACACTACTGCCTGCAGAGGTACACACACACACACACACACACACTCACACACTCACACACACACACACACACACTACTGCCTGTAGAGGTACACACACACGCTACTGCCTGCAGAGGTACACATAAACACACACACACACACACTACTGCCTGCAGAGGTACACACACACACACTACTGCATGCAGAGGTACACACACACACTACTACCTGCAGAGGTACACACACACACTACTGCCTGCAGAGGTACACACAAACACACACACACTACTGCCTGTAGAGGTACACACACACACACACACTACTACCTGCAGAGGTACACACACACACTACTGCCTGTAGAGGTACACACACACACACACACACACTGCTGCCTGCAGAGGTACACATACACACACACTACTACCTGCAGAGGTACACACACACACACGCACACACACTACTGCCTGTAGAGGTACACACACACACACACTACTGCGTGCAGAGGTACACACACACTACTACCTGCAGAGGTACACACACACACACACACACACACACACACACACTACTGCCTGCAAAAGTACACACACACCTGGGATGAGGTCAGAGGGCATTTACACCCCGTGCTGTCTGACCAACCAAACAATAAGAAGCTGACAATGTCATGTGACTCTTCTGATGAAGGCTACAGGAAGTATCTGAAACTAGGCCACACCCCTCTGTTCAAAACAAGCTAACATTGTGTGTGTGTGTGTGTATCAGTCATTCTTTCACACAGTTCTCCAGAACAGTGTTCACTGTCAGAACATGGTGGATAATAACCTCAGATTAACAAACTGGAATCGTAAACTGGGCTGTAAATG
Organism: Siphamia tubifer; assembly: GCA_020466265.1. Classification (NCBI taxonomy): domain Eukaryota; kingdom Metazoa; phylum Chordata; class Actinopteri; order Kurtiformes; family Apogonidae; genus Siphamia; species Siphamia tubifer. The sequence continues at coordinate 35,065,766 of CM035790.1, forward strand.
TCAGTACAAACACATCGTGGACTGGTGTGGGTGTTCGCCTAATGACTTCAAACCATCTGATCTGCCTCGATTACAGGTGAGAACAGACACGCATGCACAATCTCTCTCTCTGGTCAGACTTAACGTGTATTGGCTGGTGCAGGGTTAGCATTACCATTAGGGTTAGTGATGGTTAGCATTCATGTTAGTTATGGTTAGTGTTCGTGTTATTAATGGTTAGGGTTACTTATGGTTAGTGTTCATGTTAGTTATGGTTAGCGTTTGTGTTAGTTATGTTTAGCGTTCGTGTTAGTTATGTTTAGCGTTTCTGTTAGTTATGGTTAGTGTTCATGTTAGTTATGGTTAGCATTCATGTTCAATTCAATTCAATTCAATTTTATTTATAAAGCCCTAAATCACAACAAAGGCGTCTCACAGGGCTTTACAAAAACACAATCAACTACAGAGATACATGAAAAGTCCCAAGCATCCCCTGTCCTTAGACCAGGCATGGGTAAACCATTCCCAAAGGGCTGGTGTGGCTGCAGGTTTTTTTTCCGACCAAACAGCAGCACACCAGACTTGACTCAATTAATCAACTGATCTCAGTTTTCAGCACCTTGATTGGTCAAACTGTGAACTCTTGGTTGTTTGGAACAAAAACCTGCAGCCACACCAGCCCTTTGTGGAATAGTTTGCTCATGCCTGCCTTAGACCCTCCTTCTCGGCAAGAAAAAACTTCCAAACCCAGTGGGAAAAAGAAGAAATCTTGAGAACCACATTGAAGGACAGATCCACTCCCATGGACGGACAAGCTATAGATGAACGTCCATTTATAAATGAAGGAAGGGGGGCTGGTCCAGACACCAGACAGGCAGGGGCGGGGGTCCGGGGTCACAGGTCAGCACAGGCGAGACACTGCAGATCTTGTCGTCCATGGCTCGTTTACTGAGCATCGTTTTCTGAGCACCATCTAGACAACCAGCGGTTAAATGATGACAACCTAGAGTACATCTCATCACTGGACAAATTAGGCAGAGGTCCAGAGAACGCTACGGTGTCACACATCGATTTAGCAAGTTTACACACCGATGTTATGTTCAGTTTAAGAACCTCTGATTGTTTCCGTCGGACATCGTTACCACCAGCGTGGATCACGATGCGATAGAAGCTAGCCCTGCTCTGCTGTAAAAGCTTAAGATTTCCTTCGATGTTACCGACTCTGGCCCCTGGAGAACACCTGACAGACACCGCTGGGTGCTTCATGTCTCTAAGAATAGAACTGCCAATGAAAAGAGTGTCACATTTGGCCGGTGCTGTGCCATGGGGTCTGCTACAGACATGAAGCTCTTGGTGCGCTACGTTTGTGCGTTTAGCACCACGCTTCCCCCGTACTGTCACAAACAGATCCCTGGACTCTCCCAGCTGCACGGGATCAGCTGGGGGACTAGCCATGCTAGCACTCCTACGGCTGTCAGCACAGCCTGCGGTCCCTGCAGCTACCTCGCTATAGCTAGGCCTAGCATTAGCTTCCAAGCTGAAGAGCCGTGCTTCTAACTCAGAAACCCTGGCCTCCAACCCTGACACTAAGCTACACTTCCAACAGCTACTTCTATCCTCAGTAAAGGAGGCAGGGACTCACTGTACATACAACACACTGAGCAGAAAATACGGGAAGAAGAAGAACTAGCCATGCTAAGGGAAGCTAGGCTAGCGAAGATAAAGAGGGAACAATACACTCACCGGATGCGACACCGTGTCGTTAGTTATGGTTAGCATTCGTGTTAGTTATGGTTAGCATTTGTGTTTGTTATATTAGAGTTCATGTTAGTTAGGCTTAGCGTCAGCATTAGGATTAGTTAGGGTTAGCGTTTGTGTTGGCTATGGTTAGCATTAGCATTTGGGTAAGTTGGGGTTAACATTAAGTTTAGACCACAATAACTGTATTTTCAAATTATTGTTTTAATGCAGCAGGCAGTGGTGGAACCTTCTACAACCTTCTGGAACATCAGACCTGAGTGTGTGGAGGAGGTTTCTATAAGGAGAACCTTGTGGAACATCAGGGTTAGGGTTAGTTTAGAGTTTGTGAAGTTTCCAGAAGGCGAACAGTGGTGGAAACAGCTGGACATTTTTGTAGCTGTGGTTTAGAAGGCTGTCATTAGCATAATGTCGGGGTTTAGCTCCTCAAAGAAACCTTTATGTGAAACGTTTACAGTCCACATGCACGGCTTCACAAATTCACAAAATACCAACCTGATGCACTTTTCTGAGATGCTGCATTGTATTTCCTTTTATTCTGAAAGGACAAAAGGTTTCAACTTCAATGATGTAGAATATTTGTAGGATTAATTTTTTCACAACTGTAGCTTTTCACATTTGAGTTTCATTTTAAGTGATACATTTTTAGTCCAGCTGTCAAATGATTCAACATTTTTAACCAGATTGACATTTTATAATGACTACATATATATATATACACTGTATAAATATATTATTGAAATTTCACAGATAGAAATATATCGAGAACAGCGAGTGAGAAAAAAAACAGATTTTTTTTGGTGTTTTTTTATAATTACCAATTACCATTGATTTAAAGCCTTTCTTCAATGATGGGATAGAGGTGCTGTGTTTAGGTTTAGTGTCCAGTTTGTTCCATACATTTACCCTAGTGGAAGTGGTGTGTTCGTTCCCAGGAGGCGTACAGGCCAGTCAAACTGTCGTGTTATGTTTGTTCCCAGCAGGCATCCAGACCGACCTTTTTTGCCAGGAAGTTTGAGGCCAGCGTCAGTCAGGACATCATCAGCCAGTTGGACTCGTACCTTTTTGGGGCGTACCCTGTGGGGACCCCAGGCCTTCAGTCCTACTGGGAGAACATTTATGAGCAGGAGACGGATGGCCCTAGTAGCCAATCAGACGCAGCGCTCAGCCACTACCATGCCTTCGCTAGGATGGGACTGAACCACGCTGCACAATCTCTACAGGGACATCCCCACGACAATCGCTGCAGGTACACACACACCCTGCGGTGAACATCTGTTTTTTTTAAATGTTTGATTTGATGACGTTCCTTTTAGCATTGATCAGCCTTTCTATTTTACGTTAGTTACAGTATTTCCTTGATTTTAATCATGTTATTTGGCTTCACTACTTAGTATAATTTGCGATACTTTTTTTGATGAAATTACTTGCTTTTAATTATTTATTATTTATCTAAGACTTGTATAATTCTATAGGCATTTCCTTTATTTCATTTAAGTTATGTTGTATATTAGAAAGAGGAGGGCATGTATAAGCCTTCCAGGCTTCTTCCCTCCTCTTGCACGATCTTCTCCTCATGCCATTTCCTGTATGTATTTTATATTCATGTGAATAAATAAAAAAATAAATAAATAAGTATTTCAGTGTTGTTCTCATCAAACCAGTCTTTGTGTTTCCTAGGGTTAGGGCTGTCAGTTTTGAATTTAGGACGGGTTTTTTTCCTCTGTTTCTGATGTAGTTGGATGTTCAATGTGGAGCAGATTCGGCGATGGTTCGTCCAACAATTGTCAGCACAGGTCATGGCCCTGGTGACGTTAACATAACCCTAACCCTAACAATCGCATGACCAGCTCATGTTCAGCACACTGCGACAGTAGGACAGTTCCCTAACCCGACAGCCTAACATTGTAACAGTAGGATGGTTCCAGTGGAGAGCTTATAATCCTTTCCAACCTTGACAATGTAGGAGGATCTGGCCACTGGTTGTTCCAGAGGTTCAGGTGGAGTGTCATGAGATGCTCTTTTATGCCTACTGGAGATTCAAACAGTTGGAAGATTCTTGATGGAGAATCCCACTCCATGGATTCTAGCATCTTCAGCTGGCTTTCCCTTCCAGAAGGTGTATCCAACTTTCTGCTCCTTCAGTTGCCCCTCGTTGGCCAAGCAAGTTTCAGACAGGACAACAATGTTGATGTTATACCTTTTCATTTCCCTAGTAATTATTGCTGATCTTCTTTTGGTGTGATCATTGGTGGCCCTGTCTATAAGAGTTCTTACATTTCCCTCTCCAATGTTTATTGTTTTTTGTTTTCCACCACTGTAAGGTGAACCTGCTGGGTGTGGTATTCCAACCAGGCTATATTTAGCGCACCTTTTCCAGCCCCTTCCCCATTGTGGAATGAGCAGAGTGGCTCCTTAATAGAGCAACACAGACTTGAGTACTGCTACTGAGATGTTATCTGCCTCAGTCCCAGAGCAAAACCACTGAATCACCACTGAAGGGGGGGGGGGGTTGTACAGGCAGCCGCCACAGGGGAGACTGGTACACAGCTAACCCTAACCCTACTGCCATGGGTGACCCTACTGCCACGGGTGTCCCTACCGCCACGGGTGACCCTACCGCCATGGGTGACCCTACTGCCACGGGTGTCCCTACCGCCATGGGTGACCCTACTGCCACAGGTGACCCTACTGCCACAGGTGACCCTACTGCCACGGGTGTCCCTACCGCCACAGGTGACCCTACTGCCACAGGTGACCCTACTGCCACGGGTGTCCCTACCGCCATGGGTGACCCTACTGCCACAGGTGACCCTACTGCCACAGGTGACCCTACTGCCACGGGTGTCCCTACCGCCACGGGTGACCCTACCGCCATGGGTGACCCTAACCCTACCAGGAGCAAGGCTCCAGATGGCATCGCTCTGCAGTTCATTACAACACACAAGGCACATGGCAAGGTGGGGACACAGGGAGAGACTTGTGTGTGTATGTGTGTACATGTCTCCACTGCTGTTTGTTCGTCCAAATTAAATATGAAGATAAGGCTGAACTTGTCCTGAGGCACAAACTGCCTTTAGTTGCAAAAAGGACTGGATTTTTCCAGCTGTGTGTATGTGTGTGAGAGTGTGTGTGTGTGTGTGTGTGTGTGTGTGTGTGTGTGTCAAAGTAGGTACAAGGCAGTGCTTGTTGGATTTGGGGTGTGGATGGTGGCTGATGGGTGGAGGCAGCATTTATGGGAAGTGTGTGTGGGGTTATGGTTGGGGGGGTGAGGGGATTAGGGTTATGTGTTTTTTTTGGGGGGCGGGGGTCTGAAAAAGGAACAGTATGTTTTCAGTCCATGTCTGCACTCAGGGAGGATTTGAAAACAGAGGATTTTCCTGATTCACTCTGTGTTTGTAATGCTTTTACACTTTGTCCTTTTACACATATATAATTACGTCTCATCTCGTCTCATCATCTTCCGGTTATCCGGGTCCGGGTCATGGAGGCAACAGCCTCAGCAAAGAAGTCCAGACTTCCCTCACTCCAGCCAGCTCCTACATGGGAATCCCGAGGCGTTCCCAGGCTAGCCCCGGCATGCCCGGACACCTCCCCAGAGAGTCATCCGGGAGGCATCCTCACAAGATGCCCAAACCACCTCAGTTGGCTCCTCTGAATGTGGAGGAGCAGCATCTGTACTCTGAGTTCCTCCTTCTTCACCACAGCGGATCGCTTTAGCACCCGCATTACCATGGATGCCACCCCAATCCACCTGTTGACTTCCGCTCCATCCTTTTGTCACTTGTTAATAAGATTCTGAGGTACTTAAACTCCTCCCCCTGAGGCAGGATCTTGCCCCCGACTCAGAGAGGGCACTGTACCCTATTCTATCTGAGAACCACGGACTCATACTTGGAGGTGCTGACCTTCATCCCAGACACTTTACACTCGGTAGCAAACTGCTCCAATGACAGCTGGAGGTTGTTGCTGGGTGGAGCTAAGAGGACCACATCATCCGCAAAAAGCAGAGATGAGATCCTCCTGGCACCAAAACGACCCCTACCCCGCCCTGACCCTCCCCCACCTGGCTGTGCCTAGAGATTCTGTCCATAAAAGTTATGAACAGAACCGGTGTCAAAGGGCAGCCCTGGTGGAGTCCAAACCCCACCAGAAAACTTGCTACCAGCTATGCTGTCAAGACTCTCACTACTTTGGTACAGGGACTGAATGGCTCCCAATAAGAGACCATCCAATTCAATTCAATTTTATTTATAAAGCCCTAAATCACAACAAAGTCGTCTCAGAGGGCTTTACAAAAACACAATCAACTACAGAAATATATGAAAAGTCCCAAGCATCCCCTGTCCTTAGACCCTCCTTCTTGGCAAGGGAAAAGAAAAAATCTTGAGGAGAACCACATTGAAGGACAGATCCACTCCCATGGACAGACAGGCTATAGATGAACGTCCATTTATAAATGAAGGAGACAGGTGGGGGTCCGGGGTCACAGGTTGGCAGAGGCGAGACACTGCAGATCCTGTCGTCCATGGCTCCCACGCAGACACTGTCAGGAGAGCCACCACTCCCCCCAGAGGGGAGGGGGGAAAGGGGACACCAGGTGACTAGCCATAAACAGATTTGGTATGAAAGATAGGTTATAAAACTGAAAAAAAATAGATGTGAGAGAGAGAAAGAAAGAAGAAGAAAGAACTCAGTGTCTGTACTTCCCCCAATTCAATTCAATTCAATTCAATTTTATTTATAAAGCCCTAAATCACAACAACGTCATCTCAGAGGGCTTTACAAAAACATAATCAACTACAGAAATACATGAAAAGTCCCAGGCATCCCCTGTCCTTAGACCCTCCTTCTCGGCAAGAAAAAACTTCCAAACCCAGTGGGAAAAAGAAGAAATCTTGAGGAGAACCACATTGAAGGAGAGATCCACTCCCATGGACGGACAGGCTATAGATGAACGTCCATGTATAAATGCAGGAAGGGGGGCTGGTCCAGACAGGCAGGGGCGGTGGTCCGGGGTCACAGGTCAGCACAGGCGAGATACTCCAGATCCTGTCGTCCATGGCTCCCGTGCAGGCACTGTCAGGAGAGCCACCACTCCCCCCAGGGGGGGAGGGGGGAAAGGGGACACCAGGTGACTAGTCATGAACAGACTTGGTAAGAAAGATAGGTTATAAAAATTACAGAAACAGATGTGAGGAAGAGAAAGAGAAGAAAGAACTCAGTGTCTGTACTTCCCCCAGCATTCTAACTCCTAGGGCAGCCTAGACTGAACTGTGACTCATACATCATGTATACATGATATATGAGTCACATAATTTTTAACTAACCTGACCATAGGCTTTCTCAAACAGGAATGTTTTAAGCCTAATTTTAAATGTAGAGACTGTTTCGGCATCTTTAATATTAAAGGGAAGCTGATTCCATAAGACAGGGGCCTGATAACTAAAGGCTCTAGCTCCTACTGTACTTTTAGAAACCCTAGGAACTTTCAGTAAACCTGCATTCTGAGAACGAAGGGTTCTATTGGGTTGGTACGGAACCAGATCATCTTTAAGATAAGAGGGGCCCATACCATTAATGGTTTTATATGTAAGGAGGAGGATTTTAAATTTAATTCTAGACTCAACTGGTAGCCAGTGAAGGGTTTGGTGATGTATCCTCTTCTATTTGATCCTGTTAATAATCTTGCTGCTGCATTTTGAACTAGTTGAAAGCTTTTTAGGGAATATTTAGGACACGCTACAAGTAAGGAGTTACAATAATCTAATCGTGATGTAACAAATGCATGAATTAATTTTTCTGCAGTCGTTTTAGACAGAATATTCCTAATTTTGGCTAATGTTGCGCAGGTGAAAGAAGGCTGTTCTGCAAGTTTGGTTAATGTGTGTGTGTTTTGAATGAAAGATCTTGATCAAATAAAACTCCTAAATTTTTAACTGTGGCACTGGGTGTTACACTTAAGTTGTCTACAGTTACTATCTGGACAGTTAGGGAGTCTCTTGCATTTTTAGGACCAATTATAACGACTTCAGTTTTTTCAGGGTTCAATAAAAGATAATTGGCACTTGTCCAAGTTTTTATGTCTTGGACAAAAGTACTTTGTTTATCTGTTTGCCTGGTCTGATCAGGTTTAATCGATAAATATAGCTGTGTGTCATCCGCATAACAATGAAAATTAATAGACCTACATGGTGGGTTTGTGACAGCCCATACTCCTGGAGTACCCCCACAGGATACCTCTGGGGACATGATTATAAGCCTTTTCCAAATCCACAAAACACATGTAAACTGGTTGGGCAAACTCCCATGCCCCCTCCAGCACCCGAGTGAGAGTAAAGACCTTGTCCAGGACCAAAACCACATTGCTCCTCTACGATCTGAGGTTCGACCACCAAGCGTACCCTCCTTTCTAGCACCCTGGAGTAGACCTTATTGGGAAGGCTGAGGAGTCTGATCCCACGATAGTGGGAGCACGCTCTCTGGTCCCTTTTCTAAAGGATGGGAACCACCACCCCAGTCTGATACTCCAGTGCCACTGCCCCTGATGTCCATGCGTTTGCGTGACTGGTTTGTGTGTGTGAAAATAAGAGTGAATAGATCCCAAGGACTTGATTTTATTTTAATTTTTTTTGTCATATATCATGTTGACAGGTCATTAGAATTAAAATATAGATTGTTTTTGAAGTGAAGGTAAGGGTTAAAAAAAAGTTTTACTTTCTCCCACTCCTTTTCGAATGTGCAAATAAAGCAATGTGCTTTTTTGTTTTTTTCATGTTTATTTTTTTATATTTTTTTATTGTGGTTATTATTTGTTGCATATTCAAAATACATTGCATTGAATTGAATGTTAGAGATGTGTCAGCCAAGACACCCTACAACATCCAGAGCTTTGAGATACCCAAGGCGGATTTCATCGATCCGGGGGCACCACTGCCACGGAGTGATTTCACCACCTCGGCGACTTCTGCCCCTGGAGATCGGTCCACCCATCCCCCGATCTCTTAGCTCCACCTCCAACCCAGAATGCATGTTGGTGGGACTGAGGAGGTCCTCAAAGTATTCCTTCCACCGTCCAACTATATCCTCAGTTGAGGTCAATAACTCCCCACCCACACTGTAAAACAGTGTGAGCCAGTTGCTGCCTTCCCCATCTGAGGTGATGGACAGTTTTCCAGAACCTCTTTGGATCCAATCAGCAGTCGTTGGTCTCACCGAATTCCTCCCATGCCTGAGTTTTTGCTTTAGCAACCGCTGCAGCTCGCTCGGTCTGCCGGTATCAGTCAGCTGCTTCCAGAGACCCACAGTACAGCCATGCCCTGTAGGAATCCTCCTTCAGCCTGACGGCCCCCCTCACCTCTGGAGTCCACCAGGGGGTTTGGGGGTTACCGCCACGCTGGTTCCGGCTACCTTATGGCCACACCCGGCTCCCCTATGGCCACAGCTCACTACAGCCGCTATAAGCAATGACGGATTGGGGTTCTCTGGTGGGTTGGGGGTCTCTGGTGGCACTTGGGCTCTAAAACATCCATATGGGTGGATAAGTTTTGCAGAAGTTTCCAGCTCACTGTTAGGGTTAGTGTTGGGATTAGCGTTAGTTAGGATTGTTTTTGGACTCCTCATACAGAACATATTTGTCTTTTCTTTCTCAGGTATGTGGCCATGAGTCACCTGGTGTCGGTCCACCTCTACTTCCTGTCAGACCGTTTCCAGGGTTATCTGCTGCGTCACATGGTCACTAATCAGGCCTCCACCCAGATCGAGACCCTGGAGACCTGGGTGACCCCCAAAGACCACTTCACCCTGGCCAGCCCCCCCCACACCAACAACCGCCTGCAGCACATCCAGGTTAGCCTAACCCTACTAACCCTAACTCAACTAGCCCAAAACCTACTAACCCTAAGCTACTAATCCAAAATCTACTAACACAAAACCTACTGGGGCAGCTGTGGCTCAGTTGACCAAAATGACCGAAAGGTTGGCGGTTCGCATCCCAGGTCTGGCTGTCCACATGTCAAAGTGTCCATGGGCCAGACACTGAACCCTGACTTAGTCTCCCAGTAGGACTGACAGAATCTTAGAAACCTACTGGTGTACGAGTGTGTGTGAATGGGTGAATGTGAGGCTAATTTAAAGAACCTTCACCATTTACTAACCCTAACACTACTAACCCTAATGCTACCAACCATAACCCTACTATCCCTACGAACCCTAACATCTGACCTCTGATCCTTTGTCCAGGTGGGGACAGACTGGGACCCTAAGGAGCGTCTCTTCAGGAACTGGGGGGGTCTCTTGGGACCAGAGGATAGTCCGGTGGCGGTGCAGCGCTGGAGCCGTGGACAAACCAACCTGACGGCCACCGTGGTCTGGATCGACCCCACCAACGTCATTGCCGCCACCTACGACATCCTGGTGGATGCCACCACCGAGGTCACGCACTACCGACCGCCGCTCACGTCCCCACTAAGGCCCGGAGCGTGGACGCTGAGGGTCCTGCACCACTGGAACCCCTTGGGAAACACTGTCTTTACTGTGGCGCCACTTGAGTTCCATCGCAACATGCCCATCCTGCAGGGTGAGTGTTGAACAGCTTGAGTGATGAGCAGCCTGAGTTATGTGCATAAATTAATATAAATATTATTTTTGTTCTAAATTATATAAATACTCTTTCTGTTATAAATATTCGTGTTCTAACTGTTCGTATTTTCCATTTGTAGAAGATGCTCGGCGACTCCACGGTGGTCCGCTCAGGAACTCGTACATGGAGCAGAGTTTCCATGGGTTGAACCCGGTGCTACGCCTGACCATTAGCCTGGGCGTGGTGGAGGAGGCAGAATCTAACGCCAGCCTGACGGGGGCACCGCTGCGCCGCTGGCTGGACCGCCTCCTGGAGCACCACTGGGCGACGGGTGATGTGTGCTCGCTGGGACCCAGTGCCTGCCCTGTCATGCAGCGCTGTCACATGACCGCTTGGAGCGCCGCCGGCCCCGACCCCAAGTCTGAACTAACCCTGCCCACACAGGATGGACGAATCAGGTAGCAGTGGACAGACGAAGGCGGAGCACCAAATGAAGGAGGCGCTGCATCCTTTTAGTCTCTATTTATTTATTTAATACACGTGAAAAACAGAAGACAGACTTTTCTGCCATTTGGCAACACGAACGTTTGTCTGAACTTTATACCTCATTGTATGAAATGGATCCTGTATGAGGCATGTGTTGATGTGATAGGGTTAACCCTAACCCTCTAACCCTAACCTGAACCCTGTTGATGTCTTTAGAGACAAAAACATCTGCTATTTATTTAATAAAACTGGAAAAGAACTAAGAGCACAGGCTACTGCTAATCCCCTCCCCCAAGCCTCCACCCCCCACACATCCTCCACTAATGTTACATGTTCATGGTCTTCACATATGGCCAAATGTGGACATTCAGAGGCTCTGCAGTTACCATGGAAACGCTGTCAGCTTCTACAATAGACAGTACATTTACATGCACTTAAGATGGTTTTACACTCATATTATGTTAGGGTTAAGGGTCAAATGTGAGGGTTAGGGTTGACCCATGTTTTTAAAGGATGTGCTCACACAGTGGACAGGAGATGTTGAGATATTGGCTAGAAGGCGTTAGCCCTGACCCTAACTCTTATGCTAGCAGCTGGGGAGTATCCTGTATTTTTTGGTGTTTGGTGCTTATCTGTAGAATTCTAAGGCGGCACCTGCAGCACCTCCTGCAGCACCTCCTGGTGTCTGGGTTAGGGTTATTTGGATTTTCATATTCCGCATGTTTCCACAATTCAGATTTCTGGGAAAGTCCAGTTCAATTCGAATATTGATTATTGGCAATACTTCAGCTTAGACATTCATGTAAATGTAGTGATTAATTCAAACCCATGGATTTGGATCAATGACATGAAAACATGTTCAGTTAAAATGTTGTTCTGAAAAAGTTTTTTTACATCAAGTTTTTCTGTTTTTATAGAATAATAATTTTATGAATATATTTACCTAAACCAGCCTAGCTGCGCTAGCCTCACTAGGGTTACGGTTAGCAGAAAATCTAATGTTCTATCGTAGTAGCCTAGCCACACTAGCTCCTCCTAGCATCAGTAAATCTAATGTTCTATCGTAGTAGTCTAGTTTCACTCAATGTAACTTTTGTCTCGATTTCCCTGAAACTGTTCGACCAATCACAGTAAAGTATAGAGTCAGAGGGCGGGCCTTACAAAGTGACGCTGCAATGATTGGTAGAGAAACAAGTGTAAACAACCATAGAAGAAGAACAACAACAGGTGTAGATTTCCTTTTATCACAGATGAGTGAAGAATGTGAGAAAACGTCAACAATTTTTAAATTCTTTTTACAGAAGCGACAACAGTCGTTCAGCTCCATAATCCACCATTTTGTTTAGTCATTCCTAACTTTCTCTGGACTCCTCCGTCAACTTTCCGGCGCTCTAACTACATCATCCTAAACATTACGCTGATTGGTTGTAGTACCGTCCTATTACATACAGAGGATTTGAAAGACAACCTTTTAGCCCCGCCTCCTCTGACTATGAAGCACCACTAGACCCATACATGGAATGAATAGAGATAGCACTGCTAGTCTAGGGTAATAAATGGTGACAAAAATGAAAAAATAAATGATTTGGAATGTGTCAGAAAAGCAACAGTGTGTCTTTATGGGTTAAAATAGTAAAACATAGATGTTTCACACAGTGATTCAATTCAATTCAATTCAATTTTATTTATAAAGCCCTAAATCACAACAAAGTCGTCTCAAAGGGCTTTACAAAAACACAATCAACTACAGAGATATATGAAAAAGTCCCAAGCATCCCCTGTCCTTAGACCCTCTTTCTCGGCAAGAAAAAACTTCAAAACCCAGTGGGAAAAAGAAGAAATCTCGAGGAGAACCATATTGAAGGACAGATCCACTCCCATGGACGGACAGACTATAGATGAACGTCCATATATAAATGCAGGAAGGGGGGCTGGTCCAGACAGGCAGGGGCAGTGGTCCGGGGTCACAGGTCGGCACAGGCGAGAAACTGCAGATCCTGTCGTCCATGGCTCCCGTGCAGACACAAAACCACCACTCCCCCCCGGGGGGGGGGGGGCACACCAGGTGACTAGTCATGAACAGACTTGGTATGAAAGATAGGTTGTAACAATGACAGAAACAACAGGTGTGAGAGAAAGAAAGAGAAGAAATAACTCAGTGTCTGTACTTCCCCAGCATTCTAACTCCTAGGGCAGCCTAGACTGAACTGTGACTCATACACCACATAATTTTTTAACTAACCTGATCACAGGCTTTCTCGAACAGGAATGTTTTAAGCCTCATTTTAAATGTAGAGACTGTGTCAGCATCTTTAATATTAAAGGGAAGATGATTCCATCAGACAGTAACCATGGTAACTAAAGGCTCTAGCTCCTACTGTACTTTTAGAAACCCTAGGAACTTTCAATAAACCTGCATTCTGAGAACGAAGGGTTCTATTGGGTTGGTACGGAACCAGATCATCTTTAAGATAAGAGGGGCCCATACCATTAATGGTTTTATATGTAAGGAGGAGGATTTTAAATTTAATTCTAGACTCAACTGGTAGCCAGTGAAGGGTTTGGAGCACAGGGGTGATTGCGTTAGGGGTCAGGGTTTGGAGCACAGGGGTGATGTGTTCTCTTCTATTTGATCCTGTTAATAATCTTGCTGCTGCATTTTGAACCAGTTGAAGCTTTTTAGGGAATATTTAGGACACGCTACAAGTAAGGAGTTACAATAATCTAATCGTGATGTAACAAATGCATGAATTAATTTTTCTGCAGTCGTTTTAGACAGAATATTCCTAATTTTGGCTAATGTTGCACAGGTGAAAGAAGGCTGTTCTGCAAGTTTGGTTAATGTGCATTTTGAATGAAAGATCTGGATCAAATAAAACTCCTAAATTTTTTACTGTGGCACTGGGTGTTACACTTAAGTTGTCCAGAGTAACTATGTGGTCAGGTAGGGAGTCTCTCGCATTTTTAGGACCAATTATAACGACTTCAGTTTTTTCAGGGTTCAATAAAAGATAATTGTCACTCATCCAAGTTTTTATGTCTTGGACACATGTACTTAGTTTATCTATTTGTCTGGTCTGATCAGGTTTAATCGATAAATATAGCTGTGTGTCATCTGCATAACAATGAAAATTAATACCATGATTTCTAATGATGTTACTTAAAGGGAGCATATATAGTGTAAACAAAATAGGCCCAAGGACTGACCCTTGAGGAACGCCATAATTAACTCTGGAGGACTGCGATGATTGTTGATTAACGTTAACAAATTGGTATGGATTAGATAAATATGATTTAAAGCAGCAGAGGGCTGCTCCTCTAATACCTATATCACATTCTAATCTGTGCACTAAGATACTGTGGTCAATGGTGTCAAAGGCTGCACTAAGGTCTAATAACACCAGGACCCATATTAATCCCATGTCAGCGGCTAATAATAAGTCATTAGTAACTTTAACTAACGCTGTTTCAGTGCTATGATGGGCACGAAAGCCAGACTGAAACTGTTCAAATAAACTATTATCCTGCAGGTATTGGCACAGCTGTTTAACTATTACTCGTTCTAAAACCTTTGACAGGAAGGGCAAATTGGATATAGGCCTATAATTGGCTAAAATGTCAGGATCTAGGGTAGGCTTTTTCAGAATTGGTTTAATAACAGCATATTTAAATGACTGCGGCACATATCCAGTAATTAATGAAGTGTTAATTATATTTAGGACAGTGTTAATAATTAGGGGCAGAATCTGTTTAAAGAGTTTAGTTGTAATTGGATCTAAGAGGCAGGTGATGATTTGGAAGACATGATAATAGATATGACATCAGTTTGGTCTACAGTGGTGAAATTATTTAGTGTTACAGAGGGATTTATAAAAAGGCCTAGGTTTGAAACCACTGCTTTTTCTGATCTAATGTAGGTGTTGCGGGGGCAAATCTCTTCTCAAAGATATTTGATTACTTATCAATACAGAGTACTTATCAAGAGTAACCAAGTATTTATCAATAGTATCTGAGTACTTCTCAGTAGTAACTGAGTACTTATCAGTAGTATCTGAGTACTTATCAATAGTATCTTAGTACTTATCAATAGTAATGAAGTACTTATCAATCGTAACTGAGTGGTGACTGCATACTTATCATACAATACAGAGTACTTTTGAATAGTATCAGAGTACCTTTCAATAGCAACTGTGTGCTTATCAATAAGACCTGAGTACTTATCAATAGTATGTGAATACTTATCAATCGTAACTCCATACCTATCAATAGTTTTTGAGTACTTATAATAGTATCTGGTTACTTATCATCATTGTACTTATCAAGAGTAACTGAGTACTTATCAATCATGACTAAGTACTTATCAGAGTATCTAAGTACATATCAGTAGTAACTGCATACTTATCAATAGTAACTGAGTACTTATAATAGTATCTGAGTACTTATCAATAGTAACAAAGTACTTATCAATAGTAACTGTGGACTTTTCAATAGTATTTGAGTACATATCAATAGTAACCGAGTATTTATCAATAGTATCCCTGTACTTATCGGTAGTAACTGCATACTTATCAATAGTAACTGAGTACTTATCAATCTTATCTGAGTATTTATCAAGAGTATGTAAGTATTTATCAATTGTAACTGACTACTTATCAGTATTATCTGAGTATTTATCCAGAGTATCTGAGTACTTATAAATAGTAACTGTGTACTTATCAATATTATCTGAGTATTTATCAGGGGTATCTGAGTGCATTTCAATCATAACTGTTTACTTATCAATAGTTTTTGAGTCCTTAAAATAGCATCAGATTACTTATCAATAGTATGTGAGTACTTATGAATCGTAACTTTGTACTTATCAATAGTTTTTGAGTACTTATAATAGTATCTCAGTACTTATCATTACAGAGTACTTATCAATAGTGTCTGAGTACTTATCAATAGTATCTGAGTATGTATCAAATGTACCTGAGTATGTATAAATAGTACATGAGTACGTATCAATAGTGTCTGAGTACTTATCAATAGTATTTGAGTACTTATAATAGAATTTGAGTACATATCAATACAGAGTTCTTATCAGTAGTAACTGCATACTTATCAATCGTAACTGAGTACGTATCAATTATATCTGAGTACTTATCTATAGTATCTGGGTACTTATCTACAGTATCTAAGTACTTATTAATAGTAACTGAGTATTTATCAATAATATCTGAGTATTTATCAACACTGACTACTTATCTATAGTATAATATAGTCTATAGTATATTTCAATAGTATCTGAGTACTTATCTATAGTATCTGGGTACTTATCGATAGTAACCAAGTATTTATCAATACCAAGAACTTACAAATAGAAACAGAGTACTTCTCAATCGTACCTGACTACTCATCAGTTGTAAAATATTACTTAGCAATAGTATCTGAGTACTTATCAGTAGTATCTGAGTATGTATCAGCAGTAACTGAGTACTTATAAATAGTATCTGAGTACTTATCAATAGTATCTTGTCATGGACAAACTTGGAAGCGGACCCAAGAAGCAGAGGAACACGATAGATTGGAGTAAAAGAAGAACAATTTATTTCGAAACAAACCAATGTATGAGAAATAAATGTACAGTGTCTCAGGTTTAAGGGGAAAATCCAAATCTCAGAGTCACAGCCGGGCCAGGGGTTCGAGAACCAGGACATGTGGAATGGTTACGGTACCAGACAATGGTCAGAACACGGATAGGCAGAAGTACAGATGGGGATAAGGAAGAATCGGTACCGTTTCTCCAAACGAGGTCCAGATCCAAATAATCCGTCAGTTCCGTAAAGGGTTCAGGCGTAAGCAATGGGTCAAGAGGTAACAGGAGAACAGGAACATGAGTCAAAAGGCAAAAAGGGTCTGCAACACAAGGCAAGACAAACTCTGAACGCTGGTGAATCAATGGACAATACGAGGTCAAAACAAAGACAAACTGGCAAAGAACCTTGACACTTCCAGGGTTTAAATACACACAGGAGGGGAAACACAAGTGATTTAACAAGACACAGGTGGGGATGATTTCATGACAAACACGAGAGAAAGTAAAGACGACATACATGAACACATGAGGAGGGTTTACCAAAATAAAACCAGAAATAGACATGACAAAACATGAACATAAAAATAATCCCAAAATGTGACAGTATCTGAGTACTTATCAATAGTATTTGAGTACTTATCAATAGTAACTGAATACTTATCAAAAGTAACTGACTACTTATCTATAGTATCTGGATACTTATCAATAGTTTTTTGAGTACTTATAATAGTATCTGAGTACTTATCAATAGAGAGTACCTATCAATAGTAACCAAGTACGTATCAATAGTACCTGAGTACTCATCAATATGAAGTACTTATCAATTGTAACCAAATATATATTAATAGTATCTGAGTATTTATCAATACTGAGCTCTTGTCAATAGTAACCAAGTATATATCAATAGTATCTGAGTACTTATCACAAGTATCTGAGTACTCATCAATGTAAAGTACTTATCAATTGTAACCAAATATATATCAATACTAACTGTATACTTATCAATAGTAACTAAGTATATATCAATAGTATCTGGGTATTTATCAATACTGAGTACTTATAATAGTATCTGAGTACTTATCAATAGTGACTTAGTACTTATCAATAGTAACTGAATACTTATAATAGTATCTGAGTACTTATGAATAGTAACAGAGTACTTATGAATAGTAACCGAATACTTATCAAGAGTAACTGTGTACTTATCAACAGTATTTGAGTACTTATCGATACCGAGTACTTGTCAATAGTAACCGTGAATCTATCAATAGTATCTGAGTACTTATCAATAGTATGAGTACGTATCAATAGTATCTGAGTACTCATCAAGAATAACTGAGTACTTATCAATAGTAACTGAGTACCTATCGATCGTAACGGAGTACTTATCAATAGTAACCAAGAATTTATTAATAGTAACTGAGTACTTACCAATAGTGTCTGAGTATTTATAATAGTATCTGAATACTTAACAATAGTAACTTAGTACTTATCAATAGTACCCAAGTATTTATTAATAGTAACTGAGTATTTATCAATAGTATCCTAGTATTCATCAATAGTAACGGAGTACTCATCAATAGTATCTGAGTATTTATAATAGTATCTGAATACTTATCAATAGTATCTGAGTATTTATCAATTGTATCTGAGTACTTATCAATAGTAACTGAGTACCTATCGATCGTAACGGAGTACTTATCAATAGTAACCAAGTATTTATTAATAGTAACTGAGTACTTACCAATAGTGTCTGAGTATTTATAATAGTATCTGAATACTTAACAATAGTAACTTAGTACTTATCAACAGTAACTGAGTACCTATCATTAGTAACAGAGTACTTATCAATGGTACCCAAGTATTTATTAATAGTAACTGAGTACTTATCAATAGTATCCTAGTATTCATCAATAGTAACGGAGTACTCATCAATAGTATCTGAGTATTTATAATAGTATCTGAATACTTATCAATAGTATCTGAGTATTTATCAATTGTATCTGTGTACTTATCTATAGTATCTGAATACTTATCAATAGTAACTGAGTACTTATCAGTCATACCTAAGTACTTATCAATAGTATTTGAGTACTTATAATATATTCTGAGTACTTATCAATAGTAACCGAGTACTTATGAATAGTAACTGAGTACTCATCAAGAGTAACTGTGAATCTATCAATAGTATCTGAGTACTCATCAAGAATAACTGAGTACTTATCAATAATATCATAGTACCAGTATGCCACCAACTGCATACTTATCAATAGTATTTGAGTACTCATCGATACAGAGTACTTGTCAATAGTAACCGTGAATCTATCAATAGTATCTGAGTATTTATCAATAGTATGAGTACTTATCAAGAATAACTGAGTACTTATCAATAGTAACAGAGTATTTATGAATAGTAACTGAGTATTTATCAATAGTAACTTAGTACTTATCAATAGTATCTGAGTATTCATCAATAGTAACTGAGTATTTATAATAGTATCTGAATACTTATCAATAGTAACTGAGTACCTATCAATAGTAACAGAGTATTTATCAATAGTAACCAAGTATTTATCAATAGTAACTGAGTACTTATCAATAGTATATGAATACTTATCAATAGTATCTGAGTTTTTATCAATACTGATTACTTGTCAATTGTAACCAAGTATATTTCAATAGTATCTGAGTACTTATCAATAGTATTTGGGTACTTATCAATTGTATCTGAATACTTATCAATAGTATCTGGGTACTTATCTATATTATCTGAGTACTTATCAATAGTATTTGATTACTTATCGATACTGAGTACTTTTCAATAGTAACCATGAATCTATCAATAGTATCTGAGTACTCATCAATAGTATGAGTACGTATCAATAGTATCTGAGTACTCATCAAGAATACCTGAGTACCTATCAATAGTAACAGAGTACTTATCAATAGTAACCAAGTATATATCAATAGTATCTGAGTACTTATCAATAGTAACTGAATACTTATCAATAGTATCTGAGTACTTATCAATTGTATCTGAGTACTTATCAATAGTATCTGGGTACCTATCTATATTATCTGAGTACTTATCAATAGTATATGAATACTTATCAATAGTATATGAATACTTATCAATAGTAACTGAATACTTATCAATAGTATCTGAGTATTTATCAATATTGAGTACTAATCAATAGTATTTGAGTACCTATAATAGTAACTGCATACTTATCAATAGTATTTGAGTACTTCTCGATAGTATGAGTATGTATCAATAGTATCTGGGTACTCATCAAGAATAATTGAGTACTTATCAATAGTAACAGAGTACTTATGAATAGTAACAGATTACTTTTCAATAATATCTAGGTACTTGTCAATCGTAACTGACTACTCATCAGTAGTAAAATATTACTTAGCAATAGTATCTGAGTACTTATCAGTAGTATCTGGATATGTATCACCAGTAACTGAGTACTTATCAATAGTATCTGAGTATTTATCAATAGTGTCTGAGTATTCATCAATAGTAACTGAGTAAAGATAAAAGTATCTGAATACTTATCAATAGTAACTTAGTACTTATCAATAGTAACCAAGTATTTATCAATACTGAGTACTTATCAATAGTAACAGATTACTTATGAATAGTAACCAAGTACTTATCAATAGTATTTAAGTACTTATTGATACAGAGTACTTGTCAATAGTAACTCAGAATTAATCAATAGTGTCTGAGTACTCATCAAGAGTAGCTGATCACTTATCAATAGTAACTGTGTACTTATCAATAGTATTTGAGTACTTATCGATAGCATGTACTTATCAATAGTAACTGAGTACTTATCAATAGTATCCTAGTATTCATCAATAGTAACTGAGTACTTATCAATAGTATCTGAGTATTTATCAATATTATCTGGGTACTTATCAATAGTATTTGAGTACCTCTAATAGTTTCTGAGTACATATCAATACCGAGTACTGATCCATAGTAACCGAGTATTTATTAATAGCATCTGTGTACTTATCTGTAGTATCTTAGTACTTATCAATAGTAACAGAGTATTTATCAATACTAACCAAGTACTTATCAATAGTATCCTAGTATTTATCAATAGTAACTGAGTACTTATCAAGAGTATCTGCACACTTATCAATAGTATTTGAGTAGTTATCAATAGTATCTTGTTTGTTTGATTTTGTGTTTTCCCATAAATAAATAAATAAAATCAGTTATGTGTATCTTTCACATGAACCAGTTGTTTTGTTATTTTTTTACAGTTTTTTAAAGATGGAAATTAAATGTCTGTAAATGTTTCATTTTCCCTTCGACAACAACTGTTTATGGTCTGAGATGTTAAGAGATAAGGGTTAAAGGTTAAGGGTTTAGGGATAAGGTTAAAGGTTAAGGGTTAGGATTAAAGGTTACAAAAAATTAAACACTCACTCCCTGGGGTGAGATAGAATGACAAAGCAGATACTATAAAGGCAATCCTAACCCTAAATAAAATAAAGTAAAACTATATCCATATTATGAAAATTAAACAAATAATTAACCTAAAAAATTAAATTAAATTAAATTAACATAAAATCCTCATTCTGGTCAGTTTGTGTAAATTGTCTCCATCTGGTGTTGAACTGAACAAACTACAACTGAACAAACTATAACTGAACAAACTACAACTGAACAAACTACAACTGAACAAACTATAACTGAACAAACTACAACTGAACAAACTACAACTGAACAAAATATAACTGAACAGACCAGGAAGTAAAATAATAAGAAACTGAAACTGAATCAAAAGTAAAAAGTAAAACTATAAAGTAAAATTTTTGCCATGAATGCAATAATACCGATTTAACCAGGAAAAATATTTTTGGAAAAGTGTCTTTTTCTAAGGTGGTGGAATAATATACTGATAGAGTTAGTGTTAGGCTGTATAATAATATACTGATAGAGTTAGTGTTAGGCTGTATAATAATATACTGATAGAGTTAGGGTTAGGCTGCATAATAATATACTGATAGTTAGGGTTAGGCTGTATAATATACTGACATTAACCCATACTAACCCTAACCTGTAGAGGACAGTATTGGTGTTGAGTTCTCTAGTATAGTTAGAGTGAAGTACAGACCCTTTGATAAAACATCTATGACACTTTCAGTGTCATTCAGTAAAAGTACTTCATTACTGTACTTCAGTAAAGTACAGATACCTAAAAAAAAAACAAAAAAACTACTCGAGTATTTATTTTTCTAGAAACTTTACTTTTACTCCTTACATTAATATAAATGTGTACTTTATACTCTTTACATTTATATGAATATTTATACTTTAGGCTATTTACATCCTCAAATAGACTCATTACTTTTTCAAACTCAACAGATGTGAGAGTA
This sequence comes from Siphamia tubifer, assembly GCA_020466265.1. NCBI lineage: Eukaryota > Metazoa > Chordata > Actinopteri > Kurtiformes > Apogonidae > Siphamia > Siphamia tubifer. The sequence continues at coordinate 35,087,551 of CM035790.1, forward strand.
TGAAAAATAAATCGTAAACCGACTCTTATTTTGGCGGCCCTCACTGAACTGAATCCTGCAGCTCAGATTGTTCCAGAAATTAGTGATCACCTGTAGCCAAGGAGGCATGTCCTCATGAAGGTGTGTGGTGACCTCTGACCCCTGACTCACCTGTAGGTTTTTAATTACAGACCCAGTTCCAGGTTCTGCCTCGTTTTAAGCTCTGGCATGATGAATGACAAGCATCAGTGGGCGGGGCTTATATATTTGTGGATGGATGACAGGTGTCAATGGGCAGGGTTTATATATTTTATTTCTGCATCAATGATAAAAAGAAACATAAAAAAAACGCTCTGATGTCATTGGAGGAGGAAGGGGGCGTGGCTTCAGCAGCATTCTGTTCAGTCCAAGACCTGTCTGTGCCCATGTTGCCCAGCAACAGTCCTCTGGGCAACCCGGGACACGGGGTTGTTTGGAACAGAGTGAGTGTGGGGGCGGGGCTTCAGATGGAGGTGGGGCTAAAGGACGTCATCACTCTCGGCCGTGTGCAGCTGCGTGTCGTCTGCGTCCGTCATGCTGCTCTCCTGACTGTCGTCCACCTCTGCACCTGAAAAATAACCACCAATCAGCTGTGGCACCGCCCCATCACACCTCTAACCCCCTTGGTGAGTTTAGACCCCTGCCCCCCTGGTGTGTCTGAATATTAATCACTAATTGTTCAGTCCCGTTTCGTTGTTTAGTGACTGAAAGTAGATGATTCCAAAACCCAGACCATGGAGACAGAGTCGACTTGAAGTAGGAAAACACTAAATGCAAGTCCTTTGGCTGCGAATGTGGTCAGTGGGCGTGGCCTCACCTTCATCATCAGGCAGGTATCTTTTATCGATGGCTTCTTTGATCTGGTTGTTGGCTCCTTTAGGGTCCAGGTCCATGGCCCAACTGAAGTTCATTAGAGCCAGATGAGTCTGACCCAACTTCTTATATACCTGGTATACAAAGGTCAAAGGTTACTACTGGGCTACATAGGGTCAGGCATCTGGGAGTAAAGGTCAGAGGTCACTTACTTTTCCTATGAGGAAGTAAACCAGCGACTCTTTGGGAACTATTTGTTTTAATTCCTCCAACTCCTGGAGAGCGGCCTGGAAAGACAACGGAAGAAACGCCACAGGGGTCAATAGGGTTCACAAGGGTCAACAAGGTTCAAAGGGGTCAACAGGTTATACCCACCTTGTACTTGTCATTAGCGAACAGGATGGAGGCTCGGTGGAATTTGCACAGAGGGTTTTTAGGGTCAATGCCAATGGCGCGGTTCAGGGTCTCCAGTGCTGCATCTGACTTCTTTAATGCATGTTGGACCTGGACACACCTGACAGTTAGCTAATACTAACAATGCTAATGCTAACATATCCCTCCAATGCGACAGCAGCACAGAGCTCAGGGAGTTGATGCTCAGAGCTTTGCTAATGCTAACTGGTCAGTAGTAGTTTTAACATGCTAATGATAACAGACATGCTAATGCTAACATACCACTCCAATGTGACACAGCAGCACAGAGCTCTGGGGGTTGATGCTCAGAGCTTTCTTAAAGTGAATTTCAGCCAGGTTAAACTTCTCTTGTTTGTAGTAAATCATCCCCAGACCATACCTGAGACACAGACACACAAAGGTCAGAGGTTACAAAGGTTCCAGTGGTTCCAGAAGTATGTGGTTGCCGTGGTTACCATGCATTGTAATGTCTGTTGTTAACTCTGATGGCGTTGCGAAAGCAGGCCAGCGCTCTGTCAAGCTCCTCGGTCAGAACAAACTCATGTCCCAGTAACGTGTAGGCGTAGGCGAAGCCTGGATCCACCTGAAGGGAAACAGCAGCTGTCAGCGCAACCCCCGCCACTATGTGACCGGCGTTAACCACATCAACAGCAGTTCATTTACCTGGATGGCTCTCTGGAAGAACTTGATTGCGATGTCATGCTCCCTCTGCAGACTGAAGCAGTTTCCTGCCACACACCACGCCTACCACACCGAGAGAGAAGGGTCATGTGGGTCTAATTCTAACCCTGACCTTTAACCCCTAACTCTGACTAACCCTAACCACCCCTAATCTAAAATATCACAGACATCAGAACAAATGAACTCATTTTAAAGTTTAATATTTCTTTTATGTTCAATTACAACCACACACACCCCCACAACTTCACGGTAAATTCTTGACTTCCAGTCACGTGACTGGCTCATATGAAAGCTAAAACCCTCCCAAATTATGTTCATAATTTACAATACATTTCATTAACCGAAGACAGATGGATAATTTAATAAACACAGAAGGGTCACATTTTGCCAACACACAAGTTTTGTCGCCTACATAGAATGTGAAAACTGAACTAATTATTTTCTTCAAATTCCAAAACATGTCGCACATCATCAGTGAATTAATCAGTGGTGCTGTAAGATCCATATTTAATATCTGGATGACTTCCACGAGCCTGAACAACTGCATCCATGTGGTTAGGCAACGATTCATACAATTTATTGATGAAGTCATCAGGAATATCAAAAACACAGTCTTCCATGCCTCCCAGAGTTCAAGGTTCTTTGGTTTTATCTTCCATGCTTCCTCTTTCATTTTACCACAGACATGCTCAATCATGTTCATGTCTGGTACCTGGGCTGGCCAGTCCTGGAGCACCTGGACCTTCTTCACCTTGAGGAACTTTACTGTAGAGCTGCAAGTATGGGGTGGAACACCATCCTGCTTTAAAACCTGCTGCAAAAATAAGAGGTAGCTCAAACTTGATATTTTCGACTATTGATATTACCCACCACCCTGCTAATCTGTCGCACACCTCCAGACTGGATGTAAACCCAGACCATGATTTTTCCACCACCAAACTTAACTCTTTTCTGGGTGAATTTCAGATCCATGTGGGATCCAGTTAGTCTCCTGCAATACTTACGGTGGCTGTGATGTAATTCAACCAAAGATTCATCATAGAAATCCACCTTCTGCCACTTTTCCATCGTCCATCCTAACCCTAGGCAAATGCCACACCCTTTTTTAATTGCCTTTTGTTTAGTGCTGGTTTCTGGGCACTGATTCAACCATGGAGGCCATTTTAAAACAAAATACGACTGTTCTGGTAACACAGGGACTAGAGGTGACCAGACCTGGTGGAGCTCTACTCATGGAAAAAGGGCTGGACGTGGATTTTCGAGCCAACAAACAGTCCTCCCCAGCAGTTGTCTTGCGGGGTCTGCCGGACCTGGACCTGTCAAAACCTTCTCCAGTCTCTTCAAATCCTCCCTTTATCCTTTGTACTTGTCGCTAAGACACATTGAAGGTGTCATCCACCGCAGCAGTGGATCTGGTCTTCAGTGTCTTGATGATCAAAGCTTTGGTCGTAGAGTGAATGAAGTGTTGACAGAGGTCAAGTTACAGTTGATGTGAAGGCCTGGTGTGCTCTGGTTCTTTTTATTCACACCCACTAATTGATTGATTAATTATTGATCACAGATGGGGCCGATTATGACAAGGTGACAAAACATTTGTCTTGGCAAAATCTGACCAGTCTGTGTTCAGTTAACGAAATGTATTGTAAAGTCTGAACATAATTTGGGAGGGTTTTAGCTTTCATATGAGCCATTTCTAAAAACAATGCATTAATTACAAGTCAAGTTATAAGCGGTTTCTATAAAATGGATAGGCGACAAGACTTTTGTCAGGCACTGGACAACTGAAGATGAACATACATGTGCATACGGGGGGGAACATCTACAAAACAGGGCATGTGTCACAACACGTAAACAATCGCTCACCCCTCCCCTCATTACAACACTGAAAATTAACAAATAAAACATCTAAATTCTGCAGTCAAAATACGGTTTGATTTCTATCAATAGTGATGGAACGTCGCTGTGCGTAATTATTAAATTCCATTCACCAGGAGTTAATATTTACATTCTGAAACAGAAAGTGTAACCAAAGCCAAACACAAACACAGAAAACACAAACAGGGTTAAGTACCCAATTACACAAATGAAACCACCAAAGGGTATCAGCGAGGATTACACTGGAATTCTGTTATCTTACAAGTAAACATACTTTGAAATTCCCAACAATATTCTCTACTTAATACATGCGTTTAGACAGATTTTACCAAAACAGAAGCTTACCAATAAAACCCATACACTGTTAATTGAAGGGGCACAAACATAGCCGCCTCCCATATTTGGAAAGCCCCGTGACATCACATGACAGCTGAGAATACCATTGATTCTGTCCCTAAAATGTCACTTTACCTTTAAAAGTGTTACAAAGTACAAGACAACTGACAGTAGAGTGGACCAATCAGTGGACAGTAGAGTGGACAGGTGTATTTCTAACCTCAGGACAGTTCTTGTCCATGTCCGTCAGGTCTTTGGACAGGGCAGACAGAGCCACGTCCTTCTGGAGATGCCATAGAGTAGTGGAATAAATTTCCATCCCTTCAACCCTATACGATTCCATTCTGCGAACTTCACTGAACACACGTTCTGCCTGCAAACGATAAAATATATGACAAAATATTTCCCAGTGTGTTTGCATGCAATGAAAAACATGGGTTTCTTATTGTTAATCGTATTTATTATTATTCTGACTTAAACAAAAAACTTGAAAATGAGGCCCATACCGCTGTAAATGAACCAAAAATGTTTACACTAAAATGTGCGGCCTGGTCTCGAAAGATGTGCTATCTATCAGGATTGATAGCAGGTGTGTGTTACCCCTGTGCGTCATCAGGTAGGTGTGTGTGTTACCTGTGTGTGTTCAGGGGTGTGCGTTACCTGTGTGTCTTCAGGGGTGTGCGTTACCTGTGTGTGTTCAGGCGTGTGCGTTACCTGTGTGTGTTCAGGCGTGTGCGTTACCTGTGTGTGTTCAGGCGTGTGCGTTACCTGTGTGTGTTCAGGCGTGTGCGTTACCTGTGTGTGTTCAGGCGTGTGCGTTACCTGTGTGTGTTCAGGCGTGTGCGTTACCTGTGTGTGTTCAGGCGTGTGCGTTACCTGTGTGTGTTCAGGCGTGTGCGTTACCTGTGTGTGTTCAGGCGTGTGCGTTACCTGTGTGTGTTCAGGCGTGTGCGTTACCTGTGTGTGTTCAGGCGTGTGCGTTACCTGTGTGTGTTCAGGGGTGTGCATTACCTGTGTGTGTGTGTTCAGGGGTGTGCGTTACCTGTGTGTGTTCAGGGGTGTGCATTACCTGTGTGTGTTCAGGGGTGTGCGTTACCTGTGTGTACTCTGCCAGTTCAAAGTAAGCTCGTCCAATGTGTGTCAGAACCCATCCAGTGTTGTAGTGTTGAGGAGGAAGTGATGTCAGGATGTGGATGGCTTCCTTACAGTTATAGGAGCACAACGCCTGGTAGCCCCGCCCCAACTCTCGCAGCAGCGCCATCACACTGTCTGGAAACACGCACACCATGTTGGTATGATCTGCACATGGGGGGAGTTAACTCTGACCTCTGTGTGTGTGTGTGGGTGGGGGAGGTTCACAGGTCATGACATAACTTCTCGAACATTCCTGTTCAAGAAAGCCTATGATCAGGTTAGTTAAAAAATCATGTGGTGTATGAGTCACAGTTCAGTTTAGACTGCCCTAAGAGTTAGAATGCTGGGGGAAGTACAGTACACTGAGTTCCTTCTTTCTTCTCTTTCTCTCTCTCACACCTGTTTCTGTCATTTTTATAACCTATCTTTCATACCAAGTCTGTTCATGACCAGTCCGCCCCCCCCCCCGGGGGGAGTGGTGGCTCTCCTGACAGTGTCTGCACAGGAGCCATGGACGACAGGATCTGCAGTTTCTCGCCTGTGCCGTCCTATGACCCCGGACCACTGCCCCTGCCTGTCTGGACCAGCCCCCCTTCCTGCATCTATATATGGACGTTCATCTATAGTCTGTCCGTCCATGGGAGTGGATCTGTCCTTCAATGTGGTTCTCCTCAAGATTTCTTCTTTTTCCCACTGGGTTTGGAAGTTTTTTCTTGCCGAGAAGGAGGGTCTAAGGACAGGGGGAGGGTCTAAGGACAGGGGATGCTTGGGACTTTTTTCATCTATCTCTGTAGTTGATTGTGTTTTTGTAAAGCCCTTTGAGACGACTTTGTTGTGATTTAGGGCTTTATAAATAAAATTGAATTGAATTGTTATAGTTTGTACTGACCATTTACAGACTGATGACATTATAATTCCATGATGATAGAGCAGGGGTCTGCAACCCAGGTCCTAGAGAGCCGCTATCCTGCATGTTTTAGAGTTTTCCTTCTTCCAACACACTTCATTCAGATGATCAGTCTATCATCAAGCTGTGTGGAAGACTGATAATGTCTGTCAGGTGTGCTGGAAGAGGGAAACATCTAAAACATGCAGGATAGCGGCTCTCTAGGACCTGGGCTGCAGACCCCTGTGATAGAGGAAGGAAACTGGTACTTAACTAATATTCAGATGAAAGTACGACTGTAACTAACCAATATTTTAATAGTCGACTAGGCACGACTACTGAAACCATTAGTCGACTAGTGACCAACGATTGAAACCATTAGTCGACTAGGTTCATCACGGTTCATTGCGGTCGTGTGGGTCAGAGGTACCTGCTGCTGCTCTCTGGTACTGGGGGGTCTTGGTGGGATCAGGTAGACCCAGTCCAGGGTCCAGTCTCAGGATGTCCAGGGTATCGTTCAGGTTGCTGCTGTTTGGTGTCTTTGCAGATTTACATTTAGTTTTCCTGTTGGGAATCTTCGTGGGGAATTTCATTTTTAACTTTTTACTGTTCTCCTGCAGAGAGGGGTGAGAGGTCAGAGGTCATCCAGAGGTCATAGTTCATAGGTCAAACCGTAATAGAAGGGGGTACAGTACCTTAGCAGTAGAACTGGCACTAGTGAAGAGTCTGGAACTTCTTCTGGGCTGAACGTTTGGAGGACCAGACATGCTAGGACTGAGGACCTGAGGAGAACCACTGATGGACGGACAGACACAGGACAGGAAAGGGACAGGACAGACAGGTAGAGGAAAGATAGAGTTGGGGTTACACTATTATACTGTTCCTCTGTATATCATAATTTAGCTCTGATAGCATTTGTAGCTAATGCTAACACTAGGAGTTAATGATAACTAGTGTTGTAAGTATGAGTTAATGTGACACAAATAAATAGAAACAGTTAATTCTATTGTTCACTTGTGTTTGCACACATGTTTTTTACAACAGAGTGATACATCTGACTTTATTATCTGTGGAAAGTTAGTGTGTTGCCATAGTAACAGTCAGTGTGTACCAGTGTGTTGCTATGGTTACCTGGTGTGAGGTCCAGTGGTCTGCGTCTGGTTGAAGGGCAGTGGTAGAACGTCTCTGCTGTTTCCACTCTGACTGAACACACACTTTGACTGACTGATTCTGGAAACACTCTAAAACAAACGCACACTACTGTGAATACTAAAATAATCCTCTGCTGCTGGGTCACAGCAGCAGACACTTCCTGTTCAACCAACACTGGTTTCACTGTAACAACTAATATTCTTTATCATCCTCATCACCATATCCTTCATCATCACTAAATTAACTACATAAACTAAAAAAAAAAGTGATGACCATATCCAAACGTGTTTAAATATCAAAGATTTAGAAAAACAATGCACTTTTCCCTGTTATTCTAATTGATTTTAATTGATTCTAATAGATTGTAATTTATTCTAATTTCTGCAGATGAACCCGTTTTAAACTGGACTGGATTTTATTCTATTAAATAATCGGCTAAAACTGGGACTGTGTACCTTCTTGTTAGACACTGTGGACTGCGTTTCCATGGTAGCAGAGTAATTCTGTAGATATGTGGGGTCTCCAGGGCTGGGATCTAGGGGCAGGATGCCAAAACTAAACACAAACACACATAATGTCAAATGAGTCAAAAAACTAACTATGGAAATGGAAACAATCATCATCAACAGGTTAGGGTTCAGAGTCAGGGTTAGGGTTGTTACATCACAGGACTGGTCACATGACTCACCTGGGCGTCAGAGGACTCAGAGCAGACGGTCCTCCCAGTAAACTTCGTCCACTCTTGGGTTTATTCTGTTTGGCCAATAGGCTGCCAGCTGACGCCATGGAAACGGTACTGCCCAATAAGGAGCCAGTCTCCGGGGTGATGAGGGAGGAGTCAATATAGGAAACTGACAAATCAGGTGTCAGTTTACCATTAGAAGATTCTAGATTCAAACGATTCAACTCCTGTAGAAAAAGAAACATTTAACACTGATCAATAGGTCAATTAAACAACCAATTAACCAACCAACCAATTAAGCAACCAGTTAATCTATGTGCTGTAGATTTATAAATGAACAGTGCTTGGCTGGCTGTGGATCGACTTAGACGCTCAGGAGGGATTGGTAACTAGTAACCATGGTAACCACACCTAATATCCAGGCATAGGTCCAACCCTAGAATGTGGGCAGGGTTATCACTGGTAACCATGGTAACCACACATAACATCCAGGTGTAAATCTAACCTTCGAACATGGGCAGGGTTATCACTGGTAACCATACCTATAACACTGACCATAAACCAGGTGATAGTGTTTTCAGTACCAGTGTGTCTTGTGGCGTCTCCATGAGGGCGGTGTCAAGACGATGTGATGGATTCTGGGCAGGGCTAACAGACTGGGGGGGCAGGGCTACAGAGGAGTTCTGTAAAGACGATAACCTGAAGAGCTGATCTGGATCCGGTTTCTCTCCTGAAATAAATACACATGTTAAATGTGTCGAAATCGACCGAACAAAAGTAGGTTGAAGTCAAGTTCTGAAGAGGACTGATGACAATTCACCTCCATTAATACAATTCACCTGAAAATGTCTACGTTACGCAAGGCAAATTTATTTGTATATCACATTTCATGTACAGGACAATTCAAGGTCCTCAACATAAAACCTAAATATTTTAATGATTAAGATGCATAAATGACAATTAAAATAGGAGACATAAAAACATTTAAAAAACAAGTGAGAATATCAGTCAAAGCTCTAGTGAACAGTAATGTTTTCAGGCCTGATTTAAATGAACTAACAATTTTTCTCAGACCTCAGGTATTCAGGTAGTTTGTTCAACAGGTGAGGAGCAGAACAACTGAATGATGCTTCACTTTGTTTTGTTCTGATAATTGGAACACACAGTAAACCTGTTCCTGATGACCTATGACCTCAGGGCTCTGGATGCTTCATATGGAACCAGCAGGAGGTCTACGATGGATTTGGGTCCAAGGTCATTTAGTGCTTTATAGGCCAGGACCTTTGACCTCCAGGTAGAAAATGCAAGGATTTGAGGACCGGTGTGATGTGGTCCAGTTTCCTGGTATCGGTCAAGACTCTGGCAGCCGTGTTTTGGTTTGGTTTTGATGTTTAGTTCAGACCAGAGAAGACACCGTTACAATCATCTAATTTAGTGAAAATGAATGGATGAGTTGTTGCGTGTCTGGTTTGGACAGAAAACCTTTGATTCTATGGATGTTCTTCAGGTGGTCATAGACAGACTGGGTCAGAACTTTTAAATGGTTGTTAACTTTCAGGTCCGAGTCAATAATTACACCCAGATTTCTGACTTGGTTTGTGGGGTTTAGTGACATGGACTCAAGGTGAGCACTGACCTTTGACCTTTTTTGGGGCCAAAAACAATCACGTCTGTTTTGTTGGTATTAAACTGGAGAAATTTCAGGAACATTCACTCAGTTTTTTTATGAATGCATTTACCCAGTGTCAGTAAGGGACTGTAGTCGAGTGATGACACAGAAATATAAAGTTGTGTGTCATCTGCGTATGTGTGGTAAGAAATGTTCTATGATCAGGGGCAGCATATACATGTGGAACAGAAGAGGTCCCAAAATGGACCCTTGGGGAACCCCACATAACATCTTTGTACTCACTGACTTGTATTTACCAAGTAAGACAAAGTAGTTCCTACCCTGTAAATAAGATTTGAACCAGTTTAACACAGTGCTACTAAGCCCCACCCACTTTTCCAGTCTGTCAAGCAGTATGTTGTGGTCAACTGTATCAAATGTGGCACTGAGGTCCAATAGTACCATGACAAAAGTTGTGAATGCATCATTATTCAGGTAAGTGTCATTTAACACTTTGATCAGTGCAGTTTCAGTACCATGTCACTATAAAGACTGTTTTACACCAAAATTATCAATTTGTTGGAAGACAACTCTTTCAATGATTTTTCCCAAAAATGGGATGTTTGATATGGGTCTGTAGTTACTATTACTGAAACATCCAAATTAATACAATTGTATAGTTAATGAGTTTACCCAAAGATCAGACAATCCAACATGTTTTGATGGTCAATACCTGCTGTAACACCAATAATGGTGCACTTTCAATCTATATGTACCTAAAAGCCAAAATTCTGAGATTGAAAGCCAAAATTCTGAGATTAAAAGGCTAAATTATTTGATAAAAAGTCAAAATTCCCAGAAGAATTGTTCCATATATAAGGTGTGGTGTGTTTTAGGATCAGATTAAAGTTTTCAGTGTTCCTTAAACTCCAGAAAACACTAATCACTTCTACATTTTACATTTTGAGGTAATTGTTACCAGTCCTGTTCAATGCAACTGTGATCCAAACACTGGTGTGCTACCTAGGTAACAGAGGTTCTAAAAGCGTGGAATGGTGCATTACCTAGGTGACAGAGGTTCTGGAAAGGCGACCACAGGAAGGGGTTGAGGGTTAAACTCCTCTGGAAACACTCGGCACCTTTGGCCACTCGATCGGTTTTACTGCTCAGAAACAGACATGTGATTAGAAAACGAGGAAGACTGAGGGTCAAATTCTGATCCGAGGGTCAAACTCTGGTCAGTGGTCTCTAAAGAGGGCCTTCAGATGGTCAGTGATATCTAGTAGTTACAGTCTACAGTTAACTGTACTCGGTCACAGTCTATAGTAGGGCTGCGTGATTCTGAAAAAAATGTGTATCACGATTTTCTGCACAAAATGGTTTTCTTCAACTCAAATCCAAAATTTGCATCACAAAATATTTAACTATTGTTGAACTACTAATTTAGGTGTTCATTAAATGTAATATATTGCCATTTTCACTTTGAAACTCAGTATTATTCAAGCAGCAAAACAAAACCAATAACAATATAAATAATATATCAAGAACTGTGCATTGTATGACCTTTGACCCACTAATAATCCAGTAATGTTTAAAATCAAAATATCTTTGTATTTTTTGCAGAAATACAAAGTGTCTTGGTGCTTGTAAACAACCTGTAGAACATAAAATAAATATTTAAAGAATTCAAGTTACAAACAGGAACATATTGTGCACAATCCATACTGCATAATGATTATTTTCAAAGTGAAAATAACTCCTAAAATATGGAAAGTCTAAACAAAAACAACAATACAAAAAAAAAAAAATTGGGCGACAGGAGAAGCTACTGGTTGTGTTTTTCTCACCTACACTTTGTCAGCGTACGTCAACACTCGAAGTAAACTATGTGGTTTAGAAGAAAATGGACTGCGTATGTCATAACCACGGATACTTGGTGAGATGAACAAAAAAGTCCAGAGTTATCAGATGGTGTTGGTGGAAAACTGGAAGACTTTGAATGTAATGTGGACACGTTAGTCTCATGTTAGCTGAGAAGCTAACTGAGCTAACAGCTGTTATGTTTCTGTCTGTGAGCACCAATTTGATTGACAGGTCTGAAACGGTGTCCAACATGACTATATTTATGAAGGAATGGTGCTTCAGTTTTTAACTAAATTCTCAAACATTCCAATTCCAACAAGACGACCAGCAGTGACAGCAGTGAAAAGACTAAATACGAAGCACAAGAACAGCATTCCGTTTTTTTCTGACCCACTTAATAACTATAAAAATCACTGACAGGTGGGTTTTCATCCATTGTCCCCATACAGTCTTCATGTATTGTCCCCATACAGTCTTCATCCATTGTCCCCATACAGTCTTCATGTATTGTTTTAATCCATTGTCCCCATACAGTCTTCATCCATTGTCCCCATACAGTCTTCATCCATTGTCCCCATACAGACTTCATGTATCTCTTCACTCAGTCTTGCCTGCTGCTGAATCATGTGACATGTAGGTCCATTCCTCATTGGTTTATGGACACAGCCTGCTGCTGCTGCACAGTCACATGATGTGCAGGTGCATTAGTGATTGGTTGAATGGAGAAGCAACAACAGTGGACTTTACAGAAGCAGAAGTGAAACAAAGTGAAGTGTTATGAGGCTCATGGTGGAAAAAAAACAGGAAAAACTGTCTCATCAAAAAGTGAATGGTGTGTAGGTGTGAACCGAGATCACGTTTTTTTAACGATATATCGTGCAGCTCCAGTCTACGGTTAACCGTACTCTGTCACAATACAGTTAAGTGTACTTACCAGTAAATGTGTCCCAGTAAGGCCAGTGTAAAAGAGGCGGAGTCTCCAAATTCTGTGATGATGTCATCCTGAGTCTTCTGTTTGTTCAACACTCCACCAATCAGCACCTGTTCTCCTTCAGCCAATCTGAGCACAGATACAGAGTACAGATGTTTCAGTATAGTGTAGTGTCCAGATGTTTCAGTGTCCAGATGTTTCAGTATACTTACTTGTTGAGCTCAACACAACACTTGGCGAGCAGGAATCGAACCTGTGGCGTTGAGCAGCTGTGAGCCTTCAACAGACGATAGGCCTTATAGGGTTTACCTGAACGATAGTAACATGTGGATAACAGGTACAGAGAGTCCTCTGAACGCACTGGGAGGACACAAGGACACACAGAAGGACAGACATTAGCATCACAGACATTTCAGGGATAAGATTGTTTACACCAACTATGGCATTTGTAAAAACAGACATTTACCTTCATTTGTGTGTTGGGTTTATACACAAACTTTTTCCTCTGAAAACAACTTTATAAAAACTGTGGTATGAAGAAAAAATAAAAATAAAGACAAAGAATAATAAAGAGAAAAAAATAAAGACCAGAGAAATAAAAACAAAACAAATAAAAAAAATAGACAAAGAAAAAGAAAGAATAAAAATAAAGAAAACTAAAAAAAACAAATAAAGAGAATATAAAAAATAAAATAAAGAAAAATAAAGAGACCAAAACAGACTTTCAGATTAAAATTTGGCTCCACAGAGGTCAACATCTAACGTCTGGTTACCATGGATACTCTGAACTAAGGATTGTCTAATACAGGTTTTTTTTTTTTTAAATGGCCGATGCAGATCCCCCCCCCCATCACCCTTGGCCAATGGCCGATATAGACTGCCAATTTCCTTAAGATGGTATTTGGGGCCGATAGGGGTAAAAAAAAAATATTTAAAAAATGACAAATATTCCAGGTCTGAAGTTAAAAATAAACATTTAACAGTAACAACTAAAGAAAAAACAACAACAACTTGAGGTAGAGCTTGTAACATTTAAACAACCTGTAAAACAAAATACTTTATTATATTTAAAACTATTACAAACAAGAAACATTGTGCACATTATACTTTAATATTTTAGGAGTTACTTTAATTTTGAAATTCAGTATTGTAGAGTGTGCACTGTGTGCAATATGTTACTTGTTTGTAACTTTGTTTTAAATCTTTATTTTGATTTGAATGATTTATTTTGAACATGTGCAAAGTGCAACAATAATCAATACAACAATAATAATAATAATAATAATACACAATGACATGTCCGAAAAGGAGTAGGATGAAGCATAAGCTTATTTAATCCTACCCCTTCTTCACTTCCCCAATAACCTTATAGCAATATAGTGCATAGTACAAAAACAATGAGAATAATAAAAATAACAACAATACCAATAATAAATAACTGAAGTACTAAACATATACATACACTCAACAAAAATATAAACGCAACACTTTTGTTTTTGCTCCCATTTTTCATGAGATGGACTTAAAGATGTAAAATTCATTCCAGATCCACAATATTACCATTTCTCTCAAACATTGTTCACAAATCTGTCTAAATGTGTGATAGTGAGCACTTGTGCTTTGCTGAGATAATCCATCCCACCTCACAGGTGTGCCACATCAAGATGCTGATCTGACATCATGATTAGTGCACAGGTGTGCCTTATACTGCCCACAATAAAAGGCCACTCTGAAATGTGCAGTTTTGTCTCACAGTAAAATGCCACAGATGTCACAAGCATTGAGGGAGCGTGCAGTTGTCATGGTGACAGCAGGAATGTCAACCACATCTGTTGCTCGTGCATTGAATGTTCATTTCTCCACCATAAGCCGTCTCCAAAGGCGTTTCAGGGAATATGGCAGTGCATCCAACCGGCCTCACAACCGCAGACCACGTGTGACCACACCAGCCCAGGACCTCCACATCCAGCAGGTTCACCTCCAAGATGGTCTGAGACCAGCCACTCAGACAGCTGCTGAAACAATTGGTTTGCATAACCAAACAATTTCTGCACAAACTGTCAGAAACCGTCTCAGGGAAGCTCAACTGCATGCTCGTCGTCCTCATCGGGGTCTTAACCTGACTCCAGATCATCGCCGTAACAGACTAGAGTGGGCAGATGGCAGACAGCGTGTGTGGCATCGTGTGGGTGAGCGCTTTGCTGATGTCAATGTTGTGGATGGAGTGGCCCATGGTGGTGGTGGGGTTATGGTATGGGCAGGCATCTGTTATGGACCAAGAACACAGGTGCATTTTATGGATGGCATTTTGAATGCACAGAGATACCGTGATGAGATCCTGAGGCCCATTGTTGTGTCATACATCCATGAACATCACCTCATGTTTCAGTAAGATAACGCACGGCCCCATGTTGCAAGGATCTGTACACAATTCTTGGAAGCTGAAAATGTCCCAGTTCTTGCATGGCCAGCATACTCACCGGACATGTCACCCATTGAGCATGTTTGGGATGTGCTTGACCGGCGTATTCGACAGCGTGTACCAGTTCCCACTAATATTCAGCAACTTGGCACAGCCATTGAAGAGGAGTGGACCAACATTCCACAGGGCACAATTAACAATCTGATAAACTCTATGTGAAGAAGATGTGTTGCACTGCATGAGGCAAATGGTGGTCACACCAGATACTGACTGGTTCTGAGTCCCCAGACCCCCAATAAAGCAAAAAAAATGCACATTTCAGAGTGGCCTTTTATTGTGGGCAGTATAAGGCACACCTGTGCACTAATCATGATGTCAGATCAGCATCTTGATGTGGCACACCTGTGAGGTGGGATGGATTATCTCGGCAAAGCACAAGTGCTCACTATCACACATTTAGACAGATTTGTGAACAATGTTTGAGAGAAATGGTAATATTGTGGATCTGGAATCAATTTTACATCTTTAAGTCCATCTCGTGAAAAATGGGAGCAAAAACAAAAGTGTTGCGTTTATATTTTTGTTGAGTGTATATACAAAAAGCAAAACAGAACACACAAAAAAAACCAAATGAGCAGATAGGAAAGTAGGTAACAAATAGGTTTTTTCAGGCGGCCCGGGGCATGACGACCCACCTGCCACCCCAAACCCAACCCCAACCCCACCCACCCCAGCCCCCACCAACCCCACCACCTGACCCGCCCAGCCGACCCGCCCACCCCCACGCAGCCAGGAAGCCAGACACAGGGAGCGAGCGGCCCACCGAGGGGGCGGTAACCAGCCCATCACAAGGCAAGCCGACACCGGGCGCCGGCCAGAGGACATCAGAGCCCGGACCCAACACGAGTTCAGTGGGCAAAAATGGACAGTGTGTTGGGGCCCGGCAACCCCATCAGGGAGGCACCCCGCACCCGGCCCCAGGTGAGCACAGTACACCCTCCCCACAATGCGCCCCGACAACCCACCAGGACAGAGCCCCCGCACGCCACCAGCCCGCAGTACAGCCACAGCGCCCACCTGACTGGCCAAAGACGTTACATTCTACAGGTTGTTTAAAAGCATCAAGACACTTTATTTTTGCAAAAACTACAAAGACATTTTTTATTTTGGACATTACTTGGTTATTAGAGTGGGTCGAAGTTCATACAATGCACAATTTTTTTATTTATTTTTTTTTTTGTTTTGTATTGCTGTTTACACTTTCATTATTTTAGGGGAGCCATTTTCACTTTGAAATTCAGTATTGTGCAAGCAGCAATACAAAACAAAAAACATAAAAATCAATCAAGAATTGTGCACTGTATGACCTTTGACACACTAATAAACCAGTAATGTCCAAAATAAAAATATCTTTGTATTTTTTGCAAAAATAAAATGGGTATTGGCGCTTTAAAACAAACTGTAGAACATGAAATACATATTTAAAATGAATAATTAACAAGTAACATATTGTGCACAGTGCACAACAAGTGAAAATAACTCCTAAAATATTGAAAGTGTAAACAATACAACAATGTTTAAATAAAAAAAATAATATCTGGGCAACTGGAGAGGTTATCGGTTGTTTTGTTTCTCACTCCAGTATGATGAGTGTTTGTTAATGTACATTAACATTGTGAGTAAAATATGTGGTTTAGAAGAAAATGGACTATGTCATAACCACAGATACTTGGTGAGATGAACAAAAAAGTCCAGAAGTTTACGACGGTTTTGGTGGAAAACTTAGACGGTAATGTTGACATGTTAGCCTCACATTAGCTGAGAAGCTAACTGAGCTAACAGCTATTACGGTTTTGTCTGTGAGCACCCATTTGATTGACAGGCTTGAAATGATTGTGGATATTGTCATCTTTCTAACGGTGTATGACATGACTATATTAAGGAATACTGTTTAATTTTTTAACTTAAGTGTCCAACATTCCAACTTCCAGACACCGTCACTGCAACAGCAGTGACAAACTCGGCATTCTGTTTTTTTCGACCCACTTAATACTTTAACTTATAAACTTCCAGGCACATGTATTACATGGACATGACATGGTATTCATGTTTCCAAATTAAATTGGGTGGTTTTAAACTACATTTGACACTCGTAAGAGTCAAACTTAACTTGGCTGCATCTTCAGTGTTGTTTACTCTATCAGTGGGGGAGGGGTGACGGTTGCCATTGAGGGTCTTCAAACCTGGTCACAAATGTGTGTGTGTGTGTGTGTGGGGGGGGGGGGGGGGGGGGGGGGGGGTGCAAAACCATATGCGAATCGGCTGATGCCAATACACTTAAAAAACTAAAAAATCTGCCCGATATCTGTCGACCCTTACTCTGAACAGGGGTCAAAGGTCAACATCCAACATCTAGTTACCATGGATACACTCTGAACAGGGGCCAGAGGTCAACATCTCACATCTATTCTGATCACAGGTGATGTTTGGTCATGTGATCAAATATTTGTGAATGAATAACTTGTAGTTAAAGGCGTGGTATTCAAGAGGTCAAAGGTCAAACATTCAGACTGTACCTTCAGCGTAGAGTCTCTCTGCCAGGAAGACGGCGTCCAGGTAGGCATAGTGGTTCAGAGCCTGCCACACTGCAGCCTGGAGGACACAGGGGTTAAAGGTCACGTGTTCAGTATCCTACACAGCTGATGATCTGAGTTACAAGAAGGAAAGATCGAGAACCTGCAAGACACTAGACTACAGACCAGTGATCTACAGACCACCAGTCTAGAGGGTGTGATAACAGAACAGAGGACATTTCTTTGTCTTCACTCACAGCATCTTAAAAAACATCAGTGTTTCTGCAAATTCATTTAGCAGAGGCGTCCTGTCGCTACATTCGTTTAGCAGAGGCGTCCTGTCGCTATATTCGTTTAGCAGAGGCGTCCTGTCGCTACATTTGTTTAGCAGAGGCGTCCTGTCGTTACATTCGTTTAGCAGAGGCGTCCTGTCGCTATATTCGTTTAGCAGAGGCGTCCTGTCGCTACATTTGTTTAGCAGAGGCGTCCTGTCGTTACATTCGTTTAGCAGAGGCGTCCTGTCGCTATATTCGTTTAGCAGAGGCGTCCTGTCGCTACATTTGTTTAGCAGAGGCGTCCTGTCGTTACATTCGTTTAGCAGAGGCGTCCTGTCGCTATATTCGTTTAGCAGAGGCGTCCTGTCGCTACATTCGTTTAGCAGAGGCGTCCTGTCGCGACATTCGTTTAGCAGAGGCGTCCTGTCGCTACATTCGTTTAGCAGAGGCGTCCTGTCGCTACATTCGTTTAGCAGAGGCGTCCTGTCGCTATATTCGTTTAGCAGAAGCGTCCTGTCGCTACATTTGTTTAGCAGAGGCGTCCTGTCGTTACATTCGTTTAGCAGAGGCGTCCTGTCGCTACATTCGTTTAGCAGAGGCGTCCTGTCGTGACATTCGTTTAGCAGAGGTGTCCTGTCGTGACATTCGTTTAGCAGAGGCGTCCTGTTGCTGCATTCGTTTAGCAGAGGCGTCCTGTCGCTGCATTCGTTTAGCAGAGGCGTCCTGTCGCTGCATTCGTTTAGTACAGTGGTCCCCAACCCCCAGGCCGCGGACCGGTACCAGTCCATGGATCATAAGATTCTAACAAAGTACAGCTACTAGTGTGAAAATACTTTGGTAAAAGTACTGATTCTGCTCCTTTACTGAAGTAAAAGTAAAAAACTACAACCTCTGAATTGTAATCAAGTAAAAAAGAAAACCACATTTTTTTTAAAAAATATGGATGAAATACAGATTTAAGCAGAAAAACTTTTAAAAAGTAAAAAAAGTGAATGACTTTGTAGACTTTAATAGGGTTATGGTACTCTGTAAGACTGGGCCAATTATTGAGATTTGCAATATCTCAAGATGTTTTGTGAAATTGACAAAGAATATCTCCATATAATGCTGTAAATTAATCAGATTTGGCCACTTTGCTTTTTTCCTTCACTCTGTGGAGTTGTCCGCCACGACTCCTCCCCTTGCGTCTCTGTGTTGATAACTCATTCAACATGGCGGTGCGCACAGAAGCAGAAGTGACAGAATTCGTGCCAAAATAAAGAACAGCTCCATTATATGATGAGATTTCAGATTTAAACCGTTGGATGAGGAGCAGACAGACATATTGGAATCAGAGCACTACCAACCTTCACACATTTATACACAGATGACAACTCTACCCTTTTTCCCGGGACTCGCCGCTATTTCACACCCATTTCCTGACCACTTTATGACTAGTACCCGTCTACCTCTAGGCACTTGGCTGTCTACCCGTTTGCACTTCAATAAAAAAAAAAATCTTGCTGAATTTGACACATTTATTTTGTTACTGCGCGCATATATACACACACACACACACACATATACACATATATATATATATATATATATATATATATATATATATATATCGTATATCAAGATATAGCAAAAACAAATAAAGATTTTTTTTTTCTACATATCGCCCAGCCCTAGCACTCAGTTTAGTGCATACGGAAAGAATATTTAGGAAAAAGTCAAATAGGATAGGATGAATTCTAAATCATGAGATAAAAATTCAAAGTTATAAGATAAAAAGTGATCATTTCTGTTTTACGATTTATTTTTATACGGTCACATCTATTTAGTTTGAAAAATAATGAGTCCTTTCTGAGAATGTAAAGAGTATAAAGTACAAATATTTATATAAATGTAAAGAGTATAAAGTACATATATTTATATAAATGTAAAGAGTATAAAGTACATATATTTATATAAATGTAAAGAGTATAAAGTACAAATATTTATACAAATGTAAAGAGTATAAAGTACAAATATTTATATAAATGTAAAGAGTATAAAGTACAGATACATATATAAATGTAAAGGGTATAAAGTACAAATATTTATGAACAAATGTGTTGAGTAAAAGTAAAAAAAGTTTCCAGAAAAATAAACTGAAGTCAAGTAGATACCTAAAAAATATATGCAAGTATGATATAGGAAGTACATTTACTGAGTTACTTCCACCTCTAATGAGCAGGAGAGGAAGATGGAGAGTGAGGAAGGTGATGGAGAGTGAGGAAGGTGATGGAGAGTGAGGAAGGTGATGGAGAGTGAGGAAGGTGATGGAGAGTGAGGAAGGTGATGGAGAGTGAGGAAGATGATGGAGAGTGAGGAAGATGAAGGAGAGTGAGGAAGGTGATGGAGAGTGAGGAAGGTGATGGAGAGTGAGGAAGATGAAGGAGAGTGAGGAAGGTGATGGAGAGTGAGGAAGATGAAGGAGAGTGAGGAAGATGATGGAGAGTGAGGAAGATGATGGAGAGTGAGGAAGATGAAGGAGAGCGAGGAAGGTGAAGGAGAGCGAGGAAGGTGATGGAGAGCGAGGAAGATGAAGGAGAGCGAGGAAGATGATAGAGAGTGAGGAAGATGATGGAGAGTGAGGAAGGTGATGGAGAGTGAGGAAGGTGATGGAGAGTGAGGAAGGTGATGGAGAGTGAGGAAGGTGATGGAGAGTGAGGAAGGTGATGGAGAGTGAGGAAGGTGATGGAGAGTGAGGAAGGTGATGGAGAGTGAGGAAGATGATGGAGAGTGAGGAAGATGATGGAGAGTGAGGAAGGTGATGGAGAGTGAGGAAGGTGATGGAGAGTGAGGAAGATGAAGGAGAGTGAGGAAGATGAAGGAACAGGAGAGGAAGATGAAGGAGAGTGAGGAAGATGAAGGAGAGTGAGGAAGATGAAGGAGAGTGAGGAAGATGATGGAGAGTGAGAAAGGTGATGGAGAGTGAGGAAGGTGAAGGAAAGTGAGGAAGATGAAGGAGAGTGAGGAAAATGAAGGAGCAAGAGAGGAAGATGAAGGAGAGTGAGGAAGATGATGGAGAGTGAGGAAGATGAAGGAGAGTGAGGAAGGTGATGGAGAGTGAGGAAGATGAAGGAGAGTGAGGAAGATGAAGGAGAGTGAGGAAGATGATAGAGAGTGAGAAAGGTGATGGAGAGTGAGGAAGATGAAGGTGAGTGAGGAAGGTGAAGGAGAGTGAGGAAGATGAAGGAACAGGAGAGGAAGATGAAGGAGAGTGAGGAAGATGAAGGAGAGTGAGGAAGATGAAGGAGAGTGAGGAAGATGAAGGAGAGTGAGGAAGATGATGGAGAGTGAGAAAGGTGATGGAGAGTGAGAAAGGTGAAGAGTGAGGAAGTTGGAGAGTGACCAAGGTGAAGGTGAGTGAGGAAGATGAAGGAGAGTGAGGAAGGTTAAGAAGCAGGAGAAGAAAATGGAGAGTGAGGAAGATGAAGGAAAGTGACCAAGGTGAAGGTGAGTGAGGAAGATGAAGGAGAGTGAGGAAGGTGAAGGAGCAGGAGAGGAAGAAGGAGAGTGAGGAAGACGAAGGAGAGTGAGGAAGATGAAGGAGCAAGAGAGGAAGACGAAGGTTTCATTAGTTTTCATTCTTTATCACTAACATGTGGGGACATTTCATTAGTTTTCATTATTTATCACTAACACACATTCCAGAATCTTCTGACTGTAGACCAGTGGAAACATCTGATGGAAAACATCAAATTAATTTCCATAGATATAATGTAATTATCAAATACTGATGTATGCAATATTTACGACTCAGAGATTGTCATTCTTTCTGCCATCAATTCTTTATTAAACCCATATTAATTAAATTATTTTCTAAACTTTGTTTCCATAAATTCTGAGCAGCATTAAATTAAATGTTCATGTTTGTGCCTTTAAGTCCAAATGATGTTTAGCAGCTAACATGGCAGCTAACAGCTGATGCTAATGTTGTTCAAAGTGATGTTAGCTTTGTTGGGTATCTGTGTTTGCATGTTAGATGAAGTTCAGTCAGATTCCACCTGCACAACATAAATCATTCAAAGTGAAATCATGACATAACACAGTTCAGGGGCGTTTTTTCAGCTAAAACGCTGGCACTTTAAAGGCTAAATGCTAGTCGGCTAGCTAAACATGCTGTTAGCATCTGAGCTAATAGCACGGAGCCTGCTGTAGACCTCAGTACCGGGCCTGGTACCGAGACCGGGCCTGTGGCTCACAACAAACACACACTGGAGGGAACCCCACCTGCCACATCTGCTTTATTTGGGTATTTTCGAGGCTGAATTAACCGTTAGCATGTCGCTGCCGCCCAACACATCGCAGTTCACCTCAAACACTGTTACAAACAGGTGACACTAATTTGTTATTTTCAACAGGAAATAACACTTTACCGTTTATATTTGAGCCGAAACAAGCAAACTAGTCTAACAAATCAGATAATGTCATTAAATATGAGTAACATTGGAGAATGTGTATCTCAACACCACATAAGCATTTAATCATTACAGTTTTCAACCGAACCTGGGGTGACCTGTCCAGGGTTAACTCTGGGTTCAAATCCAGAACCAGCTGCCCCTCGGACGGACCCGAACCGCGGCTCACAGCCACACGTTCACCGAGACCAGGCCCATAAACAGGCTCCGTATCGGGTCAGCTAGCGAGAGGCGGCGGGGCCTGAGGACTGAGCAGAGCGTTCACACCGCGGGATGGAGTAGCGCTTCGGGCCGGGAGGAGAATGACCTGCTCAGGGTTGTCAAACATCGCCATCCCCACACATGACAACGGCCTGCGGGTGTGTTTTTACCTGGACAGGTTCCTGCAGCACCGTCATTCCGCTTCCACGCTCCGTCTATCGATTCCCGTCGTCCGGTTTGTATCCGCTCTTTCTTTGGTAGAAGGTTAGATTTGAACCGACCGACCGTTACAAAGACCCGGCGGAGAGTGCGCCTCCTGCCGGTGACAAGAAGAACTGCAGCAGTGCGCCTCCTGCTGGTAACAAGCAGAACTTTGCCCAATATTCCCCAGAATAATCCCAATAAAAAGTGAAAATAATGCGTTAAAAAGTCAAAATTGTGAGAGAAAAAATGTCTTTTCTGTGTTATGACTTCCTGTTTTATTGTGAAACCCTAACTCTCCTCTGGTTTCAGGTTACTTACCACTTCTCCTGTCTGACTGAGAGCTTTGACCTGATTGTGTCCACTGTCCCATCTGTGTCCACCTGTCCTCCATGACCTGTGGTATAAAGAGTCTGTGTTTGCCTTGTCCCAGAGTGTCTTCATCCTGTCCAGTGTCTCCAGTCTTGTGTCCTGGTCCAGAATGATTTTCAGGTTTTCACTTTTGTCTCCTTCAGTTAAATATGTTTGATAGTTTCTTTGTTTTTGTTTTTTTTCCTGTTGGTGAATAATGTAGTGTTTTTGCGACTTCACCCAGTTATTATTCTCGGTCTGTTTGAAGGTGATGATAGACACAGGTTTAATAATCATATTTATTCTTGTTCTTATTCACAACATTTTGGGAAAAATGCAGTCCACACCCTTGTAAAATTACCAAAACTTTTGACACAAAAATGTGCGGACTGGTCTTGAAAAATGTTCTATCTATCAGGGTTGACATTGCGATGCAAAGATTTCATATAAATGTGAAAAACCAGTTAAAATATCCATCTGAAATGAATTGGGCCATGTTTACATGTCTATAACTCCCAAACGATAAATCGTAGTGTTTTGCAGTAAACAGGAAAAATTCTTCAGTTTGGCCCAATGATTACAAGTGTGGGCTCATAATTCCGATATGTCGTACAGATTTCGTATTATTGTGCCAAATAAAACCCCATTCATTCTTAATGGGACAGACATAAAAGTGTCCTTTTTTTCCAACACTCCTGCTTCTTCATACTTTGTGGCACAGACTTCATTTAAACTTTCAAACACAGTCATTTTTGTGGTGTCTTTAGGATGTGATTGTCATGAGGGTGTGATTTACGGTTGTCGATAGAGAACTCAGTAAATCCACCCTGAAAAGACCAAAATCTGACTTTTTATCAGTGGGTGATGTCATCGCTAGAGCACGAGAAAAGAAAAAATTAAGCTGAAAAATGTCTCAATAACTCGTCCTCACGGCAAAACCATAAATAGTAGACAAACAATCTTTTCCACAAATGTTGCCATGGTTGTGAGAATTCAAACAAACCAGGGTTTGAAGATCTAGCTCTTTTTAAAGTGAAATGACAGGAACCTGTTTGGGATGATGTCAGGGATTTCTGTCAATAGACTTCTATTGGAAAAATCATTTCTGTCTCATGTTGAGTTCAGTGTTTTTGAAATTGTTCTAACTCACTTATTTTTCACAGTACACACATAAAAAGTACATGTACTTGTTCCTCACACCCTCCTGTCACTTATGATTAGGCTTTCCCAAAAATCGCAGGAGTTCAGCAGTATGCTCATACCTATTTTTTACATGTAACAGAGTGTGGAGCTGCCTTTGAAGTTTCCGCCACTGCTCATCACCATGGCAACAGTGCTCCTGGCACTATGAAATACCTGGGCTGTGTCCGAAACCACTCCCTACTCCCTACATAGGGCCCTATATAGAGACCCCGCCATTTTGTAGGGGTGTCCGAATATGTAGTGAACTACTTATAAGCCCTATATAGTGCACTCAATGTATCCCATAATCCACCACAAAATGTAGTGAGCATCGATGGTCACTAACCAAAGCACTATATCCCATCATGCATTGCACGAATCAAAAAATGACTGAAGGATGGATTTAAAAAAAATAAAAAACTTTATTGAAATCACAATACACAGACAATGAGGATAATGAATACAACTTAAAATTAAATACAAAATAAAATATCTAAAAATAAAAATAAACTTGTGGATTTTATAAAAAAAAAAGCCCTGAACTACAGTAAAATACAATATTCAACAATGTATACATAGGGTTTACATTAGGCACAGTTCTTTGGTTAAAATAAAAAATATCGTCCAATGTCCTTACTTGATATGATGTAATTCGAAGGATGGTACACTGTTAATTTTTAATTAATTCCAATTATGTATATGTGACCAAAAACACTGAGATGCAGGGCACCCAAAAAATAAATGATCCGGTGTTTTATCAACAGTATTACAGAAGGAACATTCCTCTACCTCAAATCTGAATTTTTTCTGGCACAGAATAAATGTTACGGAGAGATGTATGATTAAAAGAAACAGGGACATTAATATTGGGCGTCATACCAGCAGAGCCACAGCTGTTCAGTAACGGTAAACGTTAACTCTGCTTGATGGATGACAGGTGAGAGACAAGAGTTGTTTAACAGTTAATAACAATAAAACAGCCGTGAACCAAGTTTATTCATGTTTTATTTTATTGCACATACAGTAATACAAAAAACATTACAAAGTATTTAAGTTTTTGAGAATACTGTTGTGTTTTAATTCTTCGATGGTGATGACACATTTAAACGGCGCCAGAGTAGTGTCCGAAATGTTTTCAATTGAGTGCACTATGTAGTGCACTACATGTATTTCCCTATGGAGGGAGTAGGGAGTGAGTGCGTAGTTTTGGACACAGCCCTGCAGACAATTAAAACTGTGGGAGGAGCTTTAACATGATCGACAAACACTGGGTGGGGCTTTGTAGGTGGTCTGTACTTTCAGAAACATATTTCCCAATGGGGCCGAACAGCACCCCGACGTCGAAGGCGGAGGGGTGCTGTTCTACCCCGAAGAGAAATATTTTTCGATAGTCACGCATGGGCAATCCATTATCCCGCTTATTCTATGTGTTATCAAAGCTTATTACTGCTTATTTTGAGAAAAGACAGACAATTGTTTACCAAAATGATAAAAAAAAATTTCATACAGACGATGCCTTCTGTCGAGAAAAAGTAGTAGCTGGAACGTTTTTGTTGTTCAGAAGCAACATTCCACTGACACTGTATAGGCTACTGTGTTTCGCTGCTGCCAAGTCACTGCTGCCTCTGATCTGCTATCCCTATTTGTTGACGTTAAACTGCACGATTATTTACTTTCAAAGTGGCCGAACTACCTGCGGAGTGATATGGTACCATGAATCTGAAGTGACAAAACTTCTTGCCATTGGCAGCGGGTGTTGATGGCGCAACCAGCGGTTATCAAAAACACCCGCACGCAGAACGCTGGGAACATCCATTCAAAGTGAAAGGGAGCTGTCAGAACATTCTAGAGGGACGTAGAATAATATCTTTAATGTTAGGGTGGTTAATGGAGTCCCTCTATGGTCAGAGAGAGAGAGAGAGAGAGTGGGGGTGAGAGAGGAAGTGTTAGAGGGAGGGGGGACAGACACACTCACTCACACTCACATTCAGTCAGACAGACAGACTTTAATATTTACTGGAATAATCTGTTTCAGATCACCCTAAATAGGTAAGAAACTGTTTATATATGAAACTAACACTATATATACTAACTATACTAACACTAACTATAACTGTACTAACATTAACTATAACTATAAGTGTACTAACACTAACTATAACTATACTAACACTAACTATAACTGTACTAACATTAACTATAAGTGTACTAACACTAACTATAACTATACTAACACTAACTATAACTGTACTAACATTAACTATAAGTGTACTAACACTAACTATAACTATACTAACACTAACTATAACTGTACTAACATTAACTATAAGTGTACTAACACTAACTATAACTATACTAACTATAACTGTACTAACCCTAACTATAACTATACTAACACTAACTGTACTAACACTAATTATAACTGTACTAACACTAACTATAACTGTACTAACACTAACTATAACTGTACTAACACTAACTGTACTAACACTAACTATAACTGTACTAACACTAACTGTACTAACACTAACTATAACTGTACTAACACAAACTATAACTATACTAACACTAACTATAACTATACTAACACGAACTATAACTATACTAACACTAACTATAACTGTATTAACCCTAACTATAACTATACTAACACTAACTGTACTAACACTAACTATAACTGTACTAACACTAACTATAACTATACTAACACTAACTATAACTTTATTAACCCTAACTATAACTATACTAACACTAACTGTACCAACACTAACTATAACTGTACTAACACTAACTATAACTGTACTAACACTAACTGTACTAACACTAACTATAACTGTACTAACACAAACTATAACTATACTAACACTAACTATAACTATACTAACACGAACTATAACTATACTAACACTAACTATAACTGTATTAACCCTAACTATAACTATACTAACACTAACTGTACTAACACTAACTATAACTGTACTAACACTAACTATAACTATACTAACACTAACTGTACTAACACTAACTATAACTGTACTAACACAAACTATAACTATATTAACACTAACTATAACTATACTAACACTAACTATAACTGTATTAACCCTAACTATAACTATACTAACACTAACTGTACTAACACTAACTATAACTATACTAACACTAACTATAACTGTACTAACTATAACTGTACTAACTATAACTGTACTAACACTAACTATAACTGTACTAACATTAACTATAAGTGTACTAACACTAACTATAACTATACTAACACTAACTATAACTGTACTAACATTAACTATAAGTGTACTAACACTAACTATAACTATACTAACACTAACTATAACTGTACTAACATTAACTATAAGTGTACTAACACTAACTATAACTATACTAACACTAACTATAACTGTACTAACATTAACTATAAGTGTACTAACACTAACTATAACTATACTAACTATAACTGTACTAACATTAACAATAACTGTACTAACACTAACTATAACTGTACTAATACTAACTATAAGTGTACTAACACAAACTATAACTGTACTAACATTAACTATAAGTGTACTAACACTAACTATAACTGTACTAACCCTAACTATAACTATACTAACACTAACTGTACTAACACTAACTATAACTGTACTAACACTAACTATAACTATACTAACACTAACTATAACTGTACTAACATTAACTATAAGTGTACTAACACAAACTATAACTATACTAACTATAACTGTACTAACATTAACAATAACTGTACTAACATTAACTATAACTGTACTAATACTAACTATAAGTGTACTAACACAAACTATAACTGTACTAACATTAACTATAAGTGTACTAACACTAACTATAACTATACTAACACTAACTGTACTAACACTAACTATAACTGTACTAACACTAACTATAACTATACTAACACTAACTATAACTGTACTAACATTAACTATAAGTGTACTAACACAAACTATAACTATACTAACACTAACTATAACTATACTAACTATAACTATACTAACACTAACTATAACTATACTAACACTAACTATAACTGCACTAACCCTAACTATAACTATACTAACACTAACTGTACTAACACTAATTATAACTGTACTAACACTAACTATAACTGTACTAACACTAACTATAACTGTACTAACACTAACTGTACTAACACTAACTATAACTGTACTAACACTAACTGTACTAACACTAACTATAACTGTACTAACACAAACTATAACTATACTAACACTAACTATAACTATACTAACACTAACTATAACTGTATTAACCCTAACTATAACTATACTAACAGTAACTGTACTAACACTAACTATAACTGTACTAACACTAACTATAACTATACTAACACTAACTATAACTGTATTTACCCTAACTATAACTATACTAACACTAACTGTACTAACACTAACTATAACTGTACTAACACTAACTATAACTGTACTAACACTAACTGTACTAACACTAACTATAACTGTACTAACACAAACTATAACTATACTAACACTAACTATAACTATACTAACACGAACTATAACTATACTAACACTAACTATAACTGTATTAACCCTAACTATAACTATACTAACACTAACTGTACTAACACTAACTATAACTGTACTAACACTAACTATAACTATACTAACACTAACTGTACTAACACTAACTATAACTGTACTAACACAAACTATAACTATATTATCACTAACTATAACTATACTAACACTAACTATAACTGTATTAACCCTAACTATAACTATACTAACACTAACTGTACTAACACTAACTATAACGATACTAACACTAACTGTACTAACACTAACTATAACTATACTAACACTAACTGTACTAACACTAACTATAACTGTACTAACACAAACTATAACTATATTAACACTAACTATAACTGTACTAACACAAACTATAACTATATTAACACTAACTATAACTGTACTAACTATAACTAAACTTATAGTTAATGTTAGTACAGTTATAGTTTGTGTATAGTTAGGGTCTGCAATAACACCCTGGCACCAGCCTAACCCAACACCAGCCTAATCCTAACCCTAACATGTGACCATACAAATGGGTGGATTCTTACTGGACCAGGTTGTTGTATGTGTTCATGTACAGAACGTTAACTACCACAAAATCTCCAGGTAATTTTGTGTGCCAGCATCTGAAGTTATTCCAGTCAAAGACCACACTACCAGACCCACATGACCAGACCACCAGACCCACATGACCAGACCACCAGGCCCACATGTACCATGTTTGGGCTGTTGTGAACAGGTGTGAACAGCTAATCGTCCACCGTTGACCCAGTGGGGACATAGAAATGCTGTTCGTCTATACAGGAACACCCTAACCCTAACCAAATTCACACCACACCTCTCTCTGATGAAGATCTTGTTCCAGTTCCATGATGAGTCCTACTTTGTTACACATGTCTTTTGTCACTTGTGTGATGGGTGACACAAAGCCTTTGGGACAACGGGTGACACAAGGCTGTCAGTCAGTATTCTAAATACATCCGTTGTTGTGGACAGGGCCCAGTCAAAGTCCAGGGCTGTGTCTTAGTCCTGGTTTGGGTCAGGGTCGGGGACAGGGTCAGGGTTAGTGTTAGGATGATGCTGTTTTCTTTCCGAACAGACTTCTGTGTAGAGTGTAAGATGGAGCAGAGGGTTAGGGTTTAGGGTTTCTGGTATTCATGTGTTGGCAGTAGTCAGAGCAGATCAGGTCAACATGTCCTCCAGCTGTTATTAACACACTGTCATCACATGACCATGAGGATGATGAAGGTCCACAGCTGTGGATGAAGGACCAGCCTGCAACACTTCTAACCCTGACCCTGAACCTGAACCCTAACCCTCCAACACTTCTAACCCTGAACCCTCCAACAGTTCTAACCCTTACCTCTATGAGCCATAGGTTTTACTTCCCATTGAAGTAATGGTGCCCCCCCCCCTGGTTTAACAGGGTGATGGAATTGATGTCATTCTACAGCCAGACCCTCACATGACCTCTGACCAGTCCACTAATCCTAAATCCTCCAATCACACAAACCCTCAGACACTGAACTTTAACCTGACATTCATGGTAAATGGTAAATGGACTGCACTTATATAGCACATTTCATTCACCACTTGGTGCCCAAAGGTCTTCACAATTCCTCTCATTCATCCATTCACACACACACTCATACACCAGTAGACGGCTGCTGCCAATACACCGGCGCTGCCTGACCCTACTGGAAGCAATTTAGGGTTCAGTGTCTTGCCCAAGGACACTTCGACATATGGACAGCCAGAGCCAGGACGCGAACCGCCAATCCTTCGATCATTGGACGACTCGCTCTACCAAGTGACCCACAGCCACCCATTCATGTCAACATCTAATATTGCTGTGGCTCCACCTACCTGTGATGATGACAGCTGTGGCTCCACCTACCTGTGTGTGGATCTGTCTACCTGTGTGTTGCTCCACCTACCTGTGATGAGGACAACTGTGGCTCCGCCTACCTGTGTGGCTCCGCCTGCCTGTGTGTTGCTCCACCTGCCTGTGAGGACAGTTGTGGATCTGCCTACCTGTGTGTGACTCCGCCTACCTGTGTTGCTCTACCTACCTGTGATGTTAACAGCTGTGGCTCCGCCTACTTGTGTGTGGCTCCGCCCACCTGTGTGTTGCTCCGCCTACCTGTGATGACAGTTGTGGCTCCTCCTACCTGTGATGTTGCTCCACCTACCTGTGATGATGACAGCTGTGGCTCAGCCTACCTGTGTGGCTCCGCCCACCTCAGCTGTGACATGTCAATCACACAGAGGATTTTATTTTGGCGAGTCCAGCTGACAGAGACAGGAAATGCCAGACGTGTCTGAGGCAGTCCAACAACATTCTGTGGTTCTACAGTTGCTACACACTCACACACACACACACAGCTGTATCAGTGTCACACACTCTAACACTGATAACACACGTCTGTGTGAGTCTGGATTAAACCTTATGAGGCCTATGAGGGTCCAGGTTACTCTGGTCTATGAGGGTCCAGGTCTATGGCGGTCCAGGTTAGTCTGGTCTATGAGGGTCCAGGTTAGTGTGGTCTGAGGGGCAGGGTCTATGAGGGTCCAGGTTAGTCTGGTCTATGAGGGGCAGGGTCTATGAGGGTCCAGGTTAGTCTGGTCTATGAGGGGCAGGGTCTATGAGGGTCCAGGTTAGTCTGGTCTATGAGGGGCAGGATCTATGAGGGTCCAGGTTAGTCTGGTCTATGAGGGGCAGGGTCTATGAGGGTCCAGGTTAGTCTGGTCTATGAGGGGCAGGATCTATGAGGGTCCAGGTTAGTGTGGTCTGAGGGGCAGGGTCTATGAGGGTCCAGGTTAGTCTGGTCTATGAGGGGCAGGGTCTATGATGGTCCAGGTTAGTCTGGTCTATGAGGGGCAGGGTCTATGAGGGTCCAGGTTAGTCTGGTCTATGAGGGGCAGGGTCTATTAGGGTCCAGGTTAGTCTGGTCTATGAGGGGCAGGGTCTATTAGGGTCCAGGTTAGTCTGGTCCATGGGGGTCAAGGTCTATGTGGGTCTGGGTCAGGGGAACCTGTCCAGTCAGACATTTGTGTGTCTGTGGCGCCTGTTATCACAATGACAAGAGGCTGAACGACATGTTAGTGACACACACACACACACACACACACACACACACACACACACACACACATCTACACTCTCAAGGATCTCGAATATGCCGATGACACCAAGTTGTCTAGTGAAACTGTTGACTAAAAACTAAACTAATGTTAATGAAGATAAACTAACATAAAACTAGACTAATATTTGTAGGTGATGGACCTGACAATGACACCCCAGCCCATGTTGTTCCTACCCCATACCTTGGGTCTACATTGTCAAACTCTGGTGACCTTACAACTGTGTCCTTACAGTCTCTGTTATAAAGTCCTTATGGACTAACTAAGTAACTAAGTAAAAGTACTTCATTACTGTACTTAAGTAGATATTTGAGGTATCTTTACTTGAGTATTTATTTTTCTGGCAACTTTTTACTTTTACTCCCTACATTTTTGCATAAATATATGTACTTTATACTCTTTACATTCTCAGAATAGACTTGTTACTTTTTTAAACTAAACAGACGTGACAGTATGAAAAATAAGTGGCTTCAGATGGAAAATCAGTGGAGCAGGGAAACTGTGGCTTTATATATTATAGTTATATGACTATTATCTCACAATTTTTAATTTTTATCTCATAATTTTTTAACTTTTAATTCCACAATTGTAACATTTTATCTAAAATTTGTACTTTTTCTCTTAAAATTATGCATTTTTTGTTTAAATCTCATATTTCTATAAGTTTTTTTAAATCTCATGATGACTTTTTATCTCAATTGTGACCCCGCCCCCCCCCCTACATTTTCTGCCCATATCCACAAAACTAAGTAACTGTGTGGCCTGATAAAACACATTTTCTACACAGTAACTCACTTTTAAAATATTTATTTTAAGTCCTTTTGGGGTATTTTTCCTGGTTAAATAAGTATTATTGTGTTCATGACAAAAAAATAATTTTACTTTTTACTTTATTGCAATTCAAAAGTTGTACTTTTTTACTTAAGTAGAGGAGTTGAATCAGTACTTCTACTTGTATCAGAGTATTTTTTCACACAAGTAGCTGTACTTCTACTTAAGTACAGAATTTGAGTACTATGACCACCTCTGACACCCCTGTGGCCACACTGCCACATATCCTGGGAGACTAAGCTCGGGGTCTACAATGCCTCAGCTATCTCTGTTCTCCTGTATGGGGTTAGGGTTATTGTTACCCTAACTCTCAGGGGGATTGAAGGTATCAACTGGAGTCAACATGTCACAAACATCTGGCTCAGGCCCTTATGGTTATAGGGTCAGAGGGTTAGGATCAGAGGGTAAAGGTTATAGGGTTAGGTGTTGTGTGTAAAAGTTGTTTTGCTGTAAAGAATAGAATATACTTTATTGTCATTGCACACAAGTTACATTGAAATTACACTTAACAGTGGTTCTACTCTGCACCAAAGTAAAAAGGTCAAAATAAAAATACACTATAAATAAAGGTAAAAGGACAATAAATTAGGAGGTTCTGAGGGACAAGTACAAACCGGATTCGGTTGAAGTTGGGAAATTGTGTAAAATGTAAATCAAAACAAAATACAATGATTTTAAAATCCTTTTCAACCTATATTCAATTGAATACACTACAAAGACAACATATTTAATGTTCAAACTGATAAACTTTAATGTTTTTTGCCAAATAATAATTAACTTAGAATTTCATGGCTGCAACACGTGCAGTAGAAGTTGGGAAAGGGCATGTTTACCACTTCGTTACATCACCTTTCCTTTTAATAACAGTCAATAAACGTTTTGGAAGAGAGGAGACTAATTCTCTTAGCTTCTCATGTGGAATTCTTTCCCATTCTTGCTTGATGAACCGCTTCAGTTGTTCAACAGTCCGGGGTCTTCTCTGTCGTATTTTACGCTTCATAATGCGCCACACATTTTCAATGGGAGACAGGTCTGGACTGCAAGCGGGCCAGGGGAGAACCTGGACTCTTTTACTTGGAAGCCACGCTGTTGTAACACGTGCAGAATGTGGCTTGGCATTATCTTGCTGAAATAAGCAGCGGCGTCCATGAAAAAGACGTGGCTTGGATGGCAGCATATGTTGCTCCAAAATCTGTATGTACTTTTCAGAATTTATGTTGCCTTCACAGAAATGTAAGTCACCCATGCCATGGGAACTAATGCACCCCCATACCATCACAGATGCTGGCTTTTGAACTTTGCGTTGATAACAGTCCGGATGGTCCGCTTCCTCTTTGGTCCGGAGGACACGACGTCCAGTGTTTCCAAAAACAATTTGAAAAGTGGACTCATCAGACCACAAAACACTTTTCCATTGTGCATCAGTCCATTTTACATGAGCTCGGGCCCAGAGAACCCGGCGGCGTTTCTGGATGTTGTTCATAAACGGCTTTTGCTTTGCATGGTAGAGTTTTAACCCGCACTTACTGATGTAGTGACCAACTGTATTTACTGACAGTGATTTTCTGAAGTGTTCCTGAGCCCATATGGTGATATCCTTTACACACTCATGTCGGTTTTTAAGGCAGTGCCGTCTGAGGGATCGAAGGTCACGGTCATTCAGTCTTGGTTTCCGGCCGTGGTGCTTACGTGCAGTGATTTCACCAGATTCTCTGAACCTTTTGATGATATTATGGACCGTAGATGTTGAAATCTCTAAATTCCTTGCAATTTTGCTTTGAGAAATGTTGTTCTTAAACTGTTCAACTATTTTCTCACGCAGTTGTGGACAAAGTGGTGAACCTCGCCCCATCCTTGCTTGTGAATGACTGAGCATGTTTGGGGAGGCTCCTTTTATACCCAATCATGGTCCCCACCTGTTCCCAATTAGCCTGATCACATGTGGGATGTTTCAAATAGGTGTTTGATGAGCTTTTCTCAGCTTTCTCAGTATTTTTTGCCAACTTTCCCAACTTCTACTGCACGTGTTGCAGCCATGACATTCTAAGTTAATTATTATTTGGCAAAAAACAATAAAGTTTATCAGTTTGAACATTAAATATGTTGTCTTTGTAGTGTATTCAATTGAATATAGGTTGAAAAGGATTTTAAAATCATTGTATTTTGTTTTTATTTACATTTTACACAATTTCCTAACTTCAACCGAATCCGGTTTGTAGATACATTCATTTTTCCTGTACTGTGAAAAATAAGTGAGTTAGAACAATTTGAAAAACACTGAACTCAACATGAGACAGAAATGATTTTTCCAATAGAAGTCTATTGACAGAAATCCCTGACATCATCCCAAACAGGTTCCTGTCATTTCACTTTAAAAAGAGCTAGATCTTCAAACCCTGGTTTGTTTGAATTCTCACAACCATGGCAACATTTGTGGAAAAGATTGTTTGTCTACTATTTATGGTTTTGCCGTGAGGACGAGTTATTGAGACATTTTTCAGCTTAATTTTTTCTTCTCTCGTGCTCTAGTGATGACATCACCCACTGATAAAAAGTCAGATTTTGGTCTTTTCAGGGTGGATTTACTGAGTTCTCTATCGACAACCGTAAATCACACCCTCATGACAATCACATCCTAAAGACACCACAAAAATGACTGTGTTTGAAAGTTTAAATGAATTCTGTGCCACAAAGTATGAAGAAGCAGGAGTGTTGGGAAAAAAAGGCATTTTTTTGTCTGTCCAATTAAGAATGAATGGGGTTTTATTTGGCACAATAATACGAAATCTGTACGACATATCAGAATTATGAGACCACACGTGTAATCATTCGGCCAATCTGAAGATTTTTTCCTATTTACTGCAAAATGCTACGCTGTATTGTTTGGGAGTTATAGACATGTAAACATGGCCGTATTCATTGATAGAAGGCCAGTGTCAGCTCCTGGTCCTCCACCCACCACTGATAGAAGGTCAGCAGTAGCTTATGGTCCTCCACCCACCACTGATAGAAGGCCAGTGTCAACTTCTAGTCCTCCACCCACCACTGATAGAAGGCCAGTGTCAGCTCCTGGTCCTCCACCCACCACTGATAGAAGGTCAGCAGTAGCTTCTGGTCCTCCACCCAACACTGATAGAAGGCCAGTGTCAGCTTCTGGTCCTCCACCCACCACTGATAGAAGGCCAGTGTCAGCTTCTGGTCCTCCACCCACCACTGATAGAAGGCCAGTGTCAGCT
This sequence comes from Siphamia tubifer, assembly GCA_020466265.1. Lineage (NCBI taxonomy): Eukaryota > Metazoa > Chordata > Actinopteri > Kurtiformes > Apogonidae > Siphamia > Siphamia tubifer. Next base: position 35,123,413 of record CM035790.1, read on the forward strand.
TCTGGTCCTCCACCCACCACTGATAGAAGGCCAGTGTCAGCTCCTGGTCCTCCACCCACCACTGATAGAAGGCCAGCAGTAGCTTATGGTCCTCCACCCACCACTGATAGAAGGCCAGCAGTAGCTTATGGTCCTCCACCCACCACTGATAGAAGGCCAGTGTCAACTTCTAGTCCTCCACCCACCACTGATAGAAGGCCAGTGTCAGCTCCTGGTCCTCCACCCACCACTGATAGAAGGTCAGCAGTAGCTTCTGGTCCTCCACCCAACACTGATAGAAGGCCAGTGTCAGCTTCTGGTCCTCCACCCACCACTGATAGAAGGCCAGTGTCAGCTTCTGGTCCTCCACCCACCACTGATAGAAGGCCAGTGTCAGCTTCTGGTCCTCCACCCACCACTGATAGAAGGCCAGTGTCAGCTCCTGGTCCTCCACCCACCACTGTTAGAAGGCCAGCAGTAGCTTATGGTCCTCCACCCACCACTGATAGAAGGCCAGCAGTAGCTTATGGTCCTCCACCCACCACTGATAGAAGGCCAGTGTCAACTTCTAGTCCTGTGGAGGAGTCGGAGGGACCAAGCTTTACAGATTTTGGATGGTTTGACAAAGTTTTTTTTTGTTTTCATCCAGTTGCAGGTAGGCAGAGGGATGTTGAGTTGCAGAAGTTTGTATAGCATTACCAGTATGATGGTGTTGAACACGGAGTTGAAGTCCACCCTTACATAGCCTTAACCCTGTTCTCCAGATGGTCCAGGGTGGTTTGGAGTGCCAGAGCAATGGTTTCCTCTGTAGACTGGTTTGTCTTGTAGGCAAACTGGTGGGGGTTGAAGGAGGGAGGGAGGCAGTCTTATGTGGTTTGAGACCAAGCGCTCCAGACCTTTTATGATTACAGACGTCAGTGTGACAGGTTTGTAATAATTGAGGCTATGTAGGGTGTGTTTCTTTGGGATGGGGATGATAGTGGAGGCTTTCAGGCAGGTGGGAATGGTGACATGCTTCATGGACAGGTTAAAGATGATACCTGACAGTTGGTCTGTGCACGCCTTAATCACCACTCCTGGAATACTGTGAACCTGCAGCTTTCCTGGCTTTGACTGCTGGTAGAACTAACAGACCTGAGGCTGGTCTGGTTCAAATCTGCTGCGGTTGTAGAACATTCTATGAGACATGAGAACATTAGTGAATAAATGTGGTCTAGTTAAAGGTGTGACCCCCACAGCTGCTGGTGGTGGTCTGTATTTAGACACTCTGAAGCTTCATCTGTGTGGGAACCAGCGCAGTCACTGAGACGACACATGATACCCCACAGACACACAGTTTTTTTAAAAAGTCTTCACTCTCATCCAGTAGACAAACACTACTAACCCTAACACTGACCCTAATACTGACCCTAACCCTAGCCCGAATACTGACCCTAAACCTAACCCTAACCGTATTACTGACCATAACCCTAATATTGACCCTAACATAATACTGACCATAACCCTAATACTGACCCCAAACCCATCACTGACCCTCAGACCGACCATAACCCTAATACTGACCCTAAGCCCAATACTGACCCTGACCGTAATACTGACCCTAAACCTAACACTGACCCTAATACTGACCCTAATCCCATCACTGACCCTAGAACTAATACTGACCCTAAGACTGACCATAACCCTAATACTGACCCTAAACTCAACAGTGACCCTAACCCTAATACTGACACTAAACCCAACACTGACCCTAAGACTGACCATAACCCTAACACTGACCCTAAACCCAACACTGACCCTGACACAATACTGACCATAACCCAAATACTGACCCTAAACCCATCACTGACTGTAAGACTGACCATAACCCTAATACTGATCCTAAACCCAGACCTGACCCCAACCCTAATATTGACCATAGCCCTAATATTGACCGTAACCCTAATACTGACCCTAAACCCAACCCTGACCCTAACTGTAATACTGACCATAACCCTACTATTGACCCTAACCCTAATATTGACTTTAAACCCAACCCTGACTCTAACCGTAATACTGACCCAAACCATAACACTGACCCTAACCGTAATACTGACCCTAACCCTAATATTGACCCGAGCCCTAATATTGAGCCTAACCCTAATACTGACCCTTGCCCTAATATTGATCCTAACCCTAAAACTGACCCTAAACCCAACACTGACCTTACGACTGACCATAACCCTAAAACTGACCCTAAACCCAATACTGACCCTAACCCTAATATTAACCCTAACCCTGATATTGACCCTAAACTTAATACTGACCTGAAACCTAATATTGATCCTAACCCTAATACTGACCCAAAGACTGACCATAACCCTAAACCCAACCCTGACCCAAACTATAATATTGAGCCTAACCCTAATATGGACCCTAACCCTAATATTGACCTTAAACCTAATACTGAGCATAACCCTAATAGGGTTATGGGGTTCAAGAAACACGGTGTCTATTGAAGCAGTGATATTGATATATTTACTGTGGAGGCGTGTCATTGGTGCCATTGGTGGTGAATTGGTCTCATTTCTGTTAACTACGCCTCAGATGGGTTAGGGCTACCTATGCTTCAGATTGATGCGGAGAAGCATTTTCACTATTTCAGGATGACTGCTGATACCTTCCACCGTCTTCTTACCTGGGTATCCCTTTATGCAGGCACCGTCGCATCATACAGATCAAGGGTGCCCATACCTGGTCCTCCAGGGCCACTATCCTGCATGTTTTAGATGTATCCCGCATCTAACACAACTGATTCAAATGACCAGTCTGTCATCCAGCTCTGCAGTAGACTGATAATGACTGTTAGGTGTTAGCATTGGTGTTAGCTCTGTAGTAGACTGATAATGACCGTCAGGTGTTAGCGTTAGTGTTAGCTCTGCAGTAGACTGATAATGACTGTTAGGTGTTAGCATTGGTGTTAGCTCTGTAGTAGACTGATAATGACCGTCAGGTGTTAGCATTAGCTCTGTAGTAGAGTGATAATGACCGTCAGGTGTTAGTGTTAGCTCTGTAGTAGAGTGATAATGACCGTCAGGTGTTAGCGTTGGTGTTAGCTCTGCAGTAAACTGATAATGACCGTCAGGTGTTAGCGTTAGTGTTAGATCTGCAGTAGACTGATAATGACCATCAGGTGTTAGCGTTAGCTCTGTAGTAGAGTGATAATGACTGTCAGGTGTTAGCGTTAGCTCTGTAGTAGAGTGATAATGACCGTCAGGTGTTAGCGTTAGTGTTAGCTCTGCAGTATACTGATAATGACCGTCAGGTGTTAGCGTTAGTGTTAGATCTGCAGTGGACTGATAATGACCGTCAGGTGTTAGCGTTAGCTCTGTAGTAGAGTGATAATGACCGTCAGGTGTTAGTGTTAGCTCTGCAGTAGACTGATAATGACCGTCAGGTGTGTTGGTTTCAAAGAGGAAAACATTCAAATCATGCAGGACAGTCGCCCTTGAGGACCATGATTGGGCACTCCTGATACAGATGGATATATCCTCTGACCAGATCACTAATTCTATCTCAATCACCATTTTTAAAGTCCTACCAGGAACCTTCTTCGTGAATGGAAATCCAAAATATTACACTTTGGCCTTTATACTGCCCCCACAATTTCCTGTTGTATTGCTCAGTTTGGGTCGTAGCTCACCGGATTGCTAAACTTTTGACCAATGGACAAAACGATGGGTGAAACTACCTCTGGAACGGATGAAAACGGCCATTTCCATAATTAACGGAGGATTTAAATTAGGGTTAGGGCTAGTGTCAGGGTTAAGCGTCAGACACATCTTCTTCTCATATTTGACTTGTTTCTTGTGTCCTTTCTCTCAGTTTCTTCTGCAGATGATGCTGTGACCACGCTTCCTTTCCTTCAGTCCTGGTGAAGACACGTCCCATTTCCTCCAGCCCTGGTGAAGATATGCCCCCTTCTCCTCTGGCCCTGCTGAAGACACGCCCCCTCCCCCTCCAGCCCTGGTGAAGATACACCCCCTTTCCCCCAGCCCAGGTGAAGACACGCCCCCTTTCCTCCAGCCTTGGTTTAGATACAGATACATTACACACTAAAGCTAAAGCTAGGCTAGTTATGTTAGCACTAGTACAGGAAATGAAGCTAAGGCTTGGCTAGTTATATTAGCACTGGTACAGGACATGAAGCTAAAGCTAAGCTTGTTATATTAGGAATATTAAGATGTAGGGATGTAACAATATCTCGTGTGATCAGATCTCGTGAGATGTAATTTGGCAAGATTTCTTGTCGCGTTAAAATTCTGTCTTGCGAGATTTGTTATCCAGCAAGCAGCCAGAATGCTATCGGAAAACGTTTTTGACCCATTTCCGCTCTAATTCCTGAACTCCTCCAACCAATGCTTTCCACTTCTGTTCCAGCTTCTGTTGTTTTTCGAGTTAACTCCAATATTAACACAGTGACTTAGTGAGAAAAAGGATGGACAGTGGTTTAGGAACTACGTTGTACATTGTTATAGGTTTTTTGTTGAAACAGCTGATTATAGATCTTCACCATATAACCTAATATTCATAGACAGTAGAGCGAACGTTACGCCACTGATGTACATGTACGATGGGTTGATAGATAGTCTACAGTGTTCTGTGTGGAGGGTTAGCAAACTTTCCTTGAAATTTGCTTTTAGTTTCAATTTGTAGAGGCCAAAGTTCATTAAAAGTTCACGCTTACAGAGTTATAAAATCCATGTGGAACCCAATTTGTAAATTAGTTTTCGTAAAATGTCGTCTCGATCTCGTGAACCCAATGTCGTGTCTCATCTTGTGAGCTGAGTGTCTCGTTACACCCCTATTAAGATGAAAAGTTTAACAGAAAGGTGTTTAGTCATGAATATAAATCTGTTAAATGTAGCATTAGCATACGTGAAGCATTAGAATACGTGAAGCATTAGCGTACGTGTACAATTAGCATACATGTAGCATTAACAGACTTGTAGCATTAGCAGACATGTAGCATTAGCATTCATGTAGGATTAGGAGACATGTAGCATGAGGAGACATGTAGTGTTAGCACACATGTAGCATTGGCAGGCAAGTAGCATTGGCATACATGTAGCATTAACAGATATATAGCATTAGCATATATATATATAACATTAGCAGACATGCAGCATTAGCATTGGCATACATGTAGCATTAGCAGTCATGTAGCATTAGCATAGAGAAATGAACAGTGGTTTTAATTCCATATGTTCAGAATGTGATCAAGACTCAACAGTAGGGGGTTAAGTGTGTGTGTGTTTGTGTGTGTGTGTGTGTTGGAATGCACAAGCTGTGTGTAACATGACACTCTAGAGGTCAAGCTGATGACTTACAGCAGCTGCGGCTGCCATAGCAACATGAGGGCGGGGCCAAACCCTGGCAGTAGTGATGACACCAGATACAAGACTGTTAAAGCTCTACATAAAAACTGACTCATCTTTACTGTCTTCATATATATATATATATATATATATATATATATATATATATATATATATGGTGCTGCTGTAACGTGTGGGCAAAACATTATCCCGTTTATTCTATAGTTATTACATCTTATTCCTGCTACTACTCTAACAGATTGGATAAAATAGCCGTTACAATGTAACGAATATTTACTTTCAAAGTGGCCGAACTACCTGCGAAGTGATATGGTACAGTGAATCTGAAGTGACAAAACCTGTTGCCATTGGCAGTGGGTTAGGGTTATTAAAAAAAATCTGCCCACTGAAGGCTGGGAACGTCAATTCAAAGTGCACGGGAGCTGTCGCAATGTCCTAGAGGGCCATAGAATAAGATTAAAAAATGATCATTAATAATATAAAAATAATGATAGGAAATAAATATATTGCCTTTTTGTTATTTTTATATAATGATGCCATCAGTTAATCATATATGTTGGAATTTTTTTTTTTAATTCGAATTCATAGCTTTTTTTTTCCAGTGCTTTTGATGTAATTTTTTAAACTTGAATGATGATTTAAGCTCCTTTCAAACAGAAGTTCCATTCATGTTCGGTATCTTTGAAAAGATCATTCCCTTCCCTGCCTAACGATGGCGCCATACACTTTCTTATATAAGAGAGGGACTTTGGTAATGCGTTCCAGTACAAGAAAACTACACAACACAAGGTAATATTAGTGTTAATAATAATTTTAAAAAACAAGTCAATAATAATATTTTCACTATTGTTTGGTATAATTCTATCGGTGAGGGTCTAAGCTTTCAAAGGTATGCAGCTTTACCATCATCATTTGGATACGAACTATAAAACATTAAAATAATGGTGTTCCAGTCAGTGTTATTAATGTTAATACACAGTCTGATATTGCCGATACTTGCCAAGGGTTTAACCTAACATTAGTGAAATATAAAACAAAAAGGTAACATCAGGGAAACTATAAAACTAGCTGACAGCCTACGGTCAACTGTGGTTAGATTAGTTTGTCAGCGGTAACGTTAACGGTACCTTCCCATACAAGCCCAGTTTCCCTTTCATACTGACTCATTTACTATCATCCTTGTTCGATCTGAGGAACCTGAGGAAGTTCCGTACTGTTGAACCAGCCTCATTTATTTACAGGTAACTGTTCACTTACTGGGCGTCTGTGTGAAGGTTTTATATGCTAATGAAATTATAAAAGGAACAGCTCCACTTGAACCTGCCGTCACCATGGTAACTGTTGATATGAAACCCTGTGGCAGCACGCATGCGTTACACGCCTTAACGCACATATCAAGAAAGAAAAACTATTTCTGCTGTGATTTTCCCATGATGCTGTGCAACACAGTGGCAAAACTGAAATGAATTAAATAAAATAAACAATTCCATTACAATGAACTCATGAGTCATAACACCCAAGTTCGAGTCAAGTCTCAAGTCATTGAGGGCAAGTCTAAACTCAAGTCGCAAGTCTTTTTGCGTGACTTAAGTGTGACTCGAGTCAGAGTTTCAAACACGAGTCCCCATGTCTGATGCTCTGTCCCCCTGCTGTTCTGCATAGGACTAAACCCCCTCAGCCAGATCATCTGTAAGAGTGGCTTTGGATACCAGTTCCAAAGTGGAACATCCATCAGCCACCTCCTCTACATGGATAACATCAAGCTGTATGCCAAGAATGAGCGTGACATTGTTTCCCTGATTCACCTCACTTGGATCTACAGCAAAGACAACACCTATGCTCTGCCAGTGATCAGATACCCAGCTCGGATAATATCCTGGATACTGGAAGAGATACAAGCCACTGATATCAAGACAAGGAAGCTCCTTACCATGCATGGAGGGTTTCACCCCAAGTCCAGTGTTCTGTAGCTGTACACTAAGCGAAAGGAAGGGGGCCGAGGACTAGTAAGCCTAACCCTAACCTAACTAACTAACTAACCCTAACCCTACTGTCCAGGAGGAAAGGGCGAACCTCCCAGAATAGATCAAGAAAATGGCCCCCAATGACCAACTGCTAAGTGAATGCCTCAGGCAATGAAAGAGCAGTGAAGACAAGGAACCAGAGGGGCTATCATGGAAGGACAAACCCTTGCATGGCGTGTATCATCAGGAAATGGACGAAGTGGCTGATATGGAAAAGACATACCAGTGTCTGGAAAAGGCTGGACTAAAGGACAGCACAGAGACACTACTCATGGCTGCACAAGAACAAGCCTTGAACACCAGAGCAACAGAAGGCCCTGAGACAGTCCAGCACATCACAGCAGGGTGTAAGATGCTGGCAGGTAAGGTATACATGGAGCGACATAAGCAGGTAGCGGGCATACTGTACAGGAACATCTGTACAGAGTATGGACTGGTCCCGGAGTCAACCTGCCCCCCACCCCCCCCAAAAAAGGTGACAAAGAACAAACAGGCCAAGATCCTGTGGGACATCTAGAATGACAAGATGGTGATGGCCAATCAGCCTGACCTATAGTGGTAGTGGATAAACATGGGAAGACTGTTGTGGTGATAGATGTAGCAATCCGCAGTGATAGCAACATCAGAAAGAAAGAAAATGAGAAGAGGAGTTAGAGAAAATGTGGAGTGTGAAGGCAACAGTGGTACCAGTAGTGATGGGGGCACTAAGGGCAGTGACCCCCAAGATGAGACCATGTCTCCAGCAGATACCAGGAACAACATCAGAGATCTGTGTCCAAAAGAGCACATTGCTAGGAACAGCTAAGATCCTGCGCAGAACCCTCAGGCTCCCAGACCTCTGGTAGAGGACCCGAGTCTGAAGGAGACACCGCCCACGTGGGGCAAGAGGAAATTAAATTTTTTTTAAATAATCATCATCAAACCAGTCTTGACGTTTCCTGCTTCTTTGGTCAAGGGTGTCCATGCAGGTCTCGAGTAAGATGGTGTTTCCAGTTGGTCCAGTGTTCTTCCACATCCTCAGGACATTCTTCAGTGAGTCGTTCATGTAGAGTCTTCTGAAGTTGTTACACTCTTTCTGTATCCCCCAAGCTGTCAGTGTTGAATTTAGGATGGGTTTGTTTCTTTTGGTTCCTTCATTTCTGATGCAGCTGGATGTTCATTGTGAAGCGGATTAGACGATGGTTGGTCCAACAATCGTCTGCACAGGTCATGACCCTGGTCATGTTAACATCCTTGCGATCTCTAGCCCTGACAATCACATAGTCAATGAGATGCCAGCACTTCGATCGGGGGTGCATCCAGGAGTTTTTGAACCCGTTTCTCTGGCGGAAAAGGATGTTTGTTATGACCAGCTCATGTTCAACACACTTTGACAGTAGGAGGGTTGCATTGGAGTTCTTATTTCCAACACCTTCTTTGTCTAGGGTGCCCTTCCAGAGGTTGTAATCTTTGCCAACCCTGACATTGAAATCCCCAAATCGGAGGATATTGTCCTCGTTTGGGATGTTTGATAAAACCTGGTCAAGTGTTGCATCGAAGGCCTCCTTGTCTTCATCCTGTAAGTTCAGGGTTGGTAGGTAGACACTCACAACGGTGAGCACCCGGTTGTTCCAGATAAAGCAGACTGGAAAATACAGGGGCATCTCCCTCCTATCCACAATCACAAAGTACTGCCCCATATTTTGGCCAACTGCCTACCGCTGTCAGAAGCAATCCTCCCAGAGTTGCAATGTGGCTTCCGCCCTGCCAGAGGAACATCGGCATGATGTTCACAGCTCATCAGCTGCAGGAGAAATGTCGAGAACAACACCTACCCATGTAGATGGCATTCATTGACCTTACAAAAGCCTTTGACCTGCTCTCTGGTGTGCGCTATCCAAAATCGGATTCCCAGACAAGTATCTAAACATCTTGCAATTATTACATGACATGACTGCAACTGTAGCTGAAAACCGTGGCTGTGTAACAGCCCCTTTCAAAGTGAAAACCAGTGTCAAGCAGGGCTGCATCATTACATCATGCATCATACATCACAGACACTCATACACCAATCTATTGATCACTAATTAGATCATTTATTAATAGAGATTTGGGAGAGATTGACCTAATATTGAGCAGTCTGCATTGGATAAAATTGTTAGGTGTTCTTTTAATCTGATTATTACCTAGAACTATTTTTATTAAATTATTTGATCTCACTCCTATAGGTTTAATAATATTAGGTTTTTTATTAACTACGCTGGATTTATTGTTAACTACACAGGGTTTATTATTGACGACACTGGGTTTATTATTAACTACACAGGGGATAGACACAGTTTTTCTATTACTTACTACATGCTGGGTTTGTGACAGCTCAGAGTGAAGTTGATGATGCACACAGAAGTGTTTTACTCTACGACTCTGCACCTGGGCCCACACTCTGAATTGTCATATTGACAGGTTAAATTTAGCAGCCACATTTTGTGCTAGAAGAGAGGTACCTTCCCCAGTGGGATGTATGCTATCTCTGCCAATGAGCCCAGGCTTTCCCCAGAACGCATGCCAGTTATCTATGAAAACTACATGGTTTTCTGAGCACCATCTAGACAACCAGCGGTTAAATGATGACAACCTAGAGGACATCTCATCACTGGACAAATTAGGCAGGGGTCCAGAGAACGCTACGGTGTCACACATTGATTTAGCGAGTTTACACACTGATGCTACGTTCACTTTAAGAACCTCTGATTGTTTCCGTCGGACATCGTTACCACCAGTGTGGATCACGATGCAGTGGAAGCTAGCCCTGCTCTGCTGTAAAAGCTTAAGATTTCCTTTGATGTTACCGACTCTGGCCCCTGGAGAACTCCTGACAGACACCGCTGGGTGCTTCACGTCTCTAAGAATAGAACTGCCAACGAAAAGAGTGTCTGGTTTAGCCAGTGCGGTGCCGAGGGGTTTGAATCTATTACAGACGTGCAGCTCTTGGTGTGCTCTACGTTTTTTCGTACTAACTTTAACTCTGTGCTAACCATAACTCTGTACTAACTTTAACTATGGACTAACCTTAACCCTCATGTGTCTCCACCCACAGGAGGCGGAGCTTCAGAATGCCATGGCTCCTCTGCTGCCTCCTATTGGCTCAGAGGTCTTCAGACGTTTCACTCCGGCTTCGCTGGACGAGATCGAACGACGACGACAAGAGGGCGAGAAACAACAACAGAGGAGGAAAGGCCATAACAAAGAGGTAAAGAATACTAACCCTAACCATACTAATCTTAACCTAACCATACTAATCCTAACCCTACTAACCCTAACCATACCAACCCTAACCATACTAACCCGAACTGTACTAACCATACTAACCTTACTAATCCTAACCCTACTAACACTAACCGTACTAACCCTAACCGTACTAACTATACTAACCCTAACCATACTAACACCAACCCTAACCCTTCCCTCAGAAATTTATTTGCTGTCTGATTGGCTGTCTGTGTGATTGGCAGGTGTCAGAGGATGATCTTCCAAAACCAGCCAGTGATTTGGAGGCTGGTAAACCCCTCCCATTTATCTATGGAGACCCACCCTCTGAGCTCCTCAACATCCCATTGGAGGATCTGGATCCTTTCTATCAATCACAGAAGGTCTTTACTGATCAGTATCTGACCAATAATATCCACCGTTTACTGATCACACTGAGACTCATGGGTAACGTAGCCTGTAGAAAATGACTGGTTTTATTAGTTCTACTGGTTTGACTGGTTTAACCCTAACCCTCCTGGTGCATAAAGTGTTAAACTCATCCACATCACAGACATGTGTTTGGTTGTTGTTCAGTTGTAGTTTAGTTGTAGTTCAGTTTTAGTCCAGTTAGTTGTAGTTCGGTTGTTACAAACCAAAATTTAGTCTTGGCTCAACTGTCATTCTAACCTTGACCCCTGACCTGTGGCCTCTGACCCTGCAGACATTCATGGTCCTGGGTAAAGGAAATGTGATTTATCGTTTTAACGCAGAAGCAGCGTGTCACCTGTTCAGTCCCTTCAACATAGTTCGACTCATCTCCATCAGGATCCTTATCCACTCATATCCTTTGTCACATGACCACAATTCTGCACTCTGATTGGTCACATCTGTCTGTCACATGACCGCATTGTGCTGCGCTCCGATTGGTCACATCTGTCTGAACTGGATCAGTTCTGGATGTTTCATTCTTAACAAACACACTTTGTTCAGTTTCTTCATCATGGTGACGATTCTGACTAACTGTGTCTTCATGACCATGAGTGATCCACCACCCTGGAGCAAAACTGTCGAGTAAGTACCCTAGCCTAGCAGTGCTATCTCTATTCATTCCATGTATGGGTCTAGTGGTGCTTCATAGTCAGGGGAGGCGGGGCTAAAAGGTTATCTTTCAAATCCCTCTGTATGCAATAGGATGGTACGACAACCAATCAGTGTAACATAGTTAGAGCGCCTGAAAGTTGACGGAGGAGTCTGGAGAAAGTTAGGAATGACTAAACAAAATGGTGGATTATGGAGCTGAACGACTGTTGTCGCTTCTGTAAAAAGAATTTAAAGATTGTTGACGTTTTCTCACATTCTTCACTCATCTGTGATAAAAGGAAATCTACACCTGTTGTTGTTCTTCTTCTATGGTTGTTTATGCTTGTTTCTCTATCAATCGTCACAGCATCACTTTGTTAGGCCCGCCCTCTGACTCTATACTTCACTGTGATTGGTCGACCAGTTTCAGGGAAATCTAGACAAAAGTTACATTGAGTGAAACTAGACTACTATGATAGAACATTAGATTTACTGATGCTAGGAGGAGCTAGTGTGGCTAGGCTACTAAGATAGAACATTAGATTTACTGATGCTAGGAGCAGCTAGTGTGGCTCGGCTAACATACTGGTTTACTTGACTGGTTTGTATAAAGTCTGACAATTTTAACTTTATCTTGTGGTTTGTATGTTAGGTACGTGTTTAACTTTAATCAATGTTTTATTTATCAGGTACATGTTTTAATTTTTGCTTATTTTTATTCATCAGGTACGTGTTCACAGGCATCTACACGTTTGAAGCCACAGTTAAAGTTGTTTCCAGAGGGTTCTGTTTGGGACACTTCACCTTCCTCAGAGATCCATGGAACTGGCTGGACTTCATGGTCATCAGCATGGCGTAATAAACCCTGGACTGGACTGCTTCTGGTCTGGACTGGACTGAACTGTTACCGGACTGGACAGTTACTGGACTGGTTTAGACTGGTTCTGGTCTAACCCTAACCCCTGTGTGTGTGTCTGTGTGTGTTCCAGGTATCTGACAGAGTTTGTAGATTTAGGAAATGTTTCTGCTCTGAGGACGTTCAGGGTTCTACGAGCTCTGAAGACCATCACAGTTATTCCTGGTAAGTATGGAAACAGGTCCTGTACTGGACTATACTGTACTGTATTGGACTCTTTTTTTCTCATTGGTCTTTAACCCTTGCTCCTCCCCAGGGTTGAAGACCATCGTTGGCGCTCTCATCCAATCAGTGAAGAAGCTGGGTGATGTCATGATTCTCACCGTCTTCTGTCTCAGCGTCTTTGCTCTGATTGGTCTACAGCTCTTCATGGGAAACTTGAGACAAAAGTGTATACTGCTGCCATCCTGGATGGACAACATGACCACCCCCAGGAACAATAGCGATGGTTACCATGGTAACCACACCTGGGATGGATTCGACTATCAAGAGCACATCAATAACCCTGGTACGAAACTGTCCCACACACACCTGGGTGTTTTCTGTCATGTTTCCATGGTAACAGTGACTGTGTATTTGTAACACACTCAGTACCAGTGATGGATCCAAATGTAGGACTCAGACACCAAAGGCTCTGTTTACAGATATAGGGTTAGGGTTAGAGGCAGAGGCTTCCCTGAACAAATTTCACCTGGCTGACATGTAACTCTACGTAGTCTGAGATGCACTGCCACAGGGTTAATTACTTTGGACACTGGGAAGGGACCCATGAACTGAGGAGCCAATTTACAGTTCTCCATTCTAACCGGTAGGATCTTCGCTGAGAACCAAACCTTCTGACCTATCTTATATGCAGGGTTAACTGACTGTTAACTGACTGCATTCTTCTTCATGCGGTCACTACTGCAGATCAGCTTAGCCCGGGCCCATGACCACATCTTCCTTTTTCCTCGAATCCATGACAGTGCTGATGGGACGTTGGTATTGTTTTCTGTGGTGGGGAAACAGGAACATGAAAGCCAAATACTATGTGAACAGGTGAAAACCCTGTTTCCGAACAGGGTAAAGCATTATGTGCCATCTCAACCCACATGATATTAGAAACCCAGCTGGCTGAGGTCTTGGTAACGAGACATCTTAACGTGGTCTCTAGTTTCTGGTTCCTCCTCTGTTTTGGTCATTACTTTGCAGTTGAAAACCTGAAGACAAACTGACAGAGGCTCCAACCAGACTATAAAAAGTCTTCCAAAAATTAGCTGTGACCTGGGGTCCCTGGTCGGAGACCACATCACATGGAAAACCAAAATTTCTAAATGCCTGCTCTCCTTGGCGGTCGATAACATGGCGAATGTGATGAACCGTACCATATTGTAAAATCTATCCACCACTGTGACTACCGTGATTTTGCCCTGAGAAAGAGGTAGACTGGTTACAAAGTCCAATGATATATGTGACCATGATCTATTAGCTACCTGAATTGGGAGTCCTAGTCCTGGAATATTTTACAGGTCGCCATTGTTGGAAAGACAGCGTTGTACTCCTCTACATCCTTCCTCATATGGGCCCACCAGAACCTTCTTGAAATGACGGCCATTGTGCATTTTACACCAGGATGGATTGAGAGCTTAGAGGTGTGAGCCCAGTGAATGACCTCCCCTTCCGTGAGGAACAACCAGACGACCCCCAGATACCCCAGTTGGTGTCCTTCTGCATTTGTTGGCCTCTCGAACCTTGTCTTTTTCCTTCCATCAGAATGCCCCTATCACCTGGGTTTGAGGAAAGATAGTTTCCTCAGATGGGCTCCTGTGTTCAGGGTTAGGGTTAACAGTTTAACAGTCTATGTTGTTCATACTATACATACTATACTATATCCTATACTTTTAACATAGTTAACTGCTCTGTTACTATGGTGACAAGCTGACGCGGCAGCTGTGACAGCGAAAAGAAATCACGGTAAATGCCTTACCGAATACTATTACGTAGTCTACATCAAACCATCGTGTACTCGTGTACACTCGGGAGTAAAATTACTTCCACTGATGAACCAGTGAATTGTGACAGATGCAGCTGTGAAGTCCACTATCTTCATCTGAACAAAACGCAGATGGGCAACTGCCGAAAAGTTCTTACTTTTTTAACTAGCAAAAATGATGAACATGATGTCCTGACAGGCTGCAGTTCACACAACCAACACAAACACAATAATTCACCATGTTGACTCTTAAAATACTGTCACTATATGTCACTAACAACTACTTCAACTTCTACTCGTATACCCACAACATAGAGTTCAGCGCATCCACCATTATACGTTCACCTCCTGTGATGTGGGAGAGGAATGACTCAATTTGCTGTAAAATCAGCACCTTTTGATCTAATTTTATGAAGATAGGGTTTAAGGATCATTGCCATTTTCACACAGGTGTTAGAAAATTCATTTCTGAACAATAAGAAGTCTAAATTTAAGGATAAAAAAAACGTTCACATTACACTTTAATATAACATCGCTGACGTTCCTCACAGGATAACCGGGTGCGTCCTACTTGAATAGGTTCCTCTAGAGGTGGGTCCGGTGCAGCAGTGCCCTCTCTGGAGACCTGTTCCCATTGGAGTACCTGATCTCATACTTCAAATGGCCATGGAAATGGTTTCATCCATTGTGGAGGATGTTGATTTCATCCAATGTGGCGACATCTGAAGGAAACCTCCCTACCTATGTCCCCTTTTAGTCCGCCTTTAACACAGAAATCAGAGCTGAATTATTCCATAGATATTCAATGGCTAAAGTCCGAAAACAACTGACATAGTCCTGTACCGAGTGCTCCCCTTGCATGATCTGAAGCAACTTTTGACCTGATTCTTGCTTGCAGATCAGGTGATCATAGAATTTTTTCAGTTCAATCACCAGCTAACCAAAATTGGAGCAAAAGGGAGAGTCCTGCTTGATGAGCGCATTTAGATAACTCAGAGGAGGACCTTCGAGTAAACTCATTAAGTAAGCGATTTTAGCAGCACTAGAAAAAAAACAACTCTGCTGGGAACTGAAAATCAACTTCACCTGATTAAAAAAATACAGACAGGTGACTGGATCACTATTTGAGTATTTGGACAAAGATGGGATACTAGGTTTTGCCGTAGTGGACTGTTACTGAAATGAGGAGACCAGAAAAGTGAGTTGAGACAGGTTCTTGGTTAATAATTCCATCTTCTGATCATGATTGCCTAACTGCTGACTCGGATTAGAAACAGTCTGATGAATATGGTCTGCTAGATCCATAATTTGGCGAATTCGTATTGTAACACTGTCAGTACCAATGATGGATCCAAATGCAGGACTCACACGAAAGGCTGTGTTTACAGCATTAATTACAATAAAAATATAGTGAGCAGCTACTTCCTCAATTAGGCTCTGAGAGTGACCAGGAAGACGGAGAACCTCCTTAACTGAGGACAAAGGCAGATAAATCAGTCAGACAGGCAAAACACTAGTATCCAGAAAAATCCAAAAATCATACCAGGATCCAGAAGAAAAGTCAGGTCCAGGGTTCGAGAGATGATAAGGCACCAGCAAGGGAAAAATGGGCTCCTGGTCCAGGACAGGCTAGAGATCACACACACAAATCAAGGTAAGACAGACAGGGGCAAAGGCAAAATCTAAAAAAATTATAGAATATCAGAACCAAATGGAACACAGAAAAACCAAAGACTAGAATACTGCTCATAAGTCATTACCTAGGCTGACGAATTCACACTGAACAGAGACACAGAGGGGACTTATATACAGGTTAGACACATCAAGGAGAAATTAACAAGAAGCAGCAAAACACTGGTGATAGGAAGCAAAGAGTGAAAGTGTGAACATGAAACACAGATCGCAAAATAAAATCCCAAACACCAACAATGATAAAAAATACATGAAAACACAAAAAATAAGACGAAACATCACATCTTGAGTCCGGATTATGATGGTATTTGCAGAGGACCACTACTTCCTTTCATTTTTCCATGGTAACCATAAGTGTTTATTATCCAGAGAACCACTCCTTCCTGTCATGTTTCCATGGTCACAGTTACTTCCTGTTATGTTTCCATGGTAACCATCAGTGTTTATTTACAGAGAACCACTACTTCCTGCCTGGTCACAGGGATCCTCTGCTCTGTGGGAACAGTTCAGATGCAGGGTACGTTCACAACAAAAATTTAATACAGAACAATCAGCTGTGAATCTAACCATGACAATGTGATTGTAACCACGGTGATGTGTTCAGGGTGTGCCCTCATGGGTACACATGTCTGAAGGCAGGGCCAAACCCTAACTACGGCTACACCAGTTACGACTCGTTTGGGTGGGCGTTCCTCTCGCTGTTCAGACTGATGACCCAGGACTACTGGGAAAACCTCTTCCAACTGGTTAGTACTGACTAGTACTGTTACTGTATTAATGCTGTACTAACTAGTACTGCTACTGTAACACCTCAATTAATCAATCAAACAATTAGTGAGGGTTAGGGTTAACATTAGTTAGGGTTAGCATTAGTGAGGGTTAGCATTAGTTAAGGTTAGCATTACTTAGACTTAGGATTGGTTAGAGTTAGCATCGGTTAGGGTCAGGGTTAGCATTAGTCTGAGTTAGCATTAGTCTGAGTGAGCATTCGTCAGGGTTTAGCATTGGTTAAGGTTTAGCATTGGTCAGGGTTAGGTTTAGCATGGGTTAGGTTTGTGTTAGCATTAGTTAGGGTTAGTGTTACCATTAGTTAGGGCGAGAGTAAGCATTAGTTAGGGTTAGAGTTAGCATTGGTCAGGGTTAGCATGAGTTGGGGTTAGCATGGGTTCACATTAGTTAGGGTTAGCATAAGCAATAGTTGGGGTTAGAGTTAGCATTAGTTAGGGTTAGCATTATGTAGTGTTAGCATTGGTTAGGGTTAGAAATTATTAGTTAGCATTGGTTAGGGTTAGAAATGATTAGTGTTAGCATTGTTAGGGTTAGCATTAGTTAGCATTAGCATGAGTTAGGGTTAGAGTTGTAATAGTGTGTGTGTGGTTTCAGACTCTTCGTGCAGCAGGTAAAACCTACATGATCTTCTTCGTCATCATCATCTTCCTCGGGTCGTTCTACCTCATTAACCTCATCCTGGCAGTGGTTGCCATGGCGTACGCCGAACAGAATGAAGCCACCATTGCTGAAGCCAAACAGAAGGAGGAAGAGTACGCTCAGATCCTGGAGGCGCTGAAGAAAAGAGAAGCAGAGGTTAGGCTTAGGATGACCTTTCACCCATGACCTTTGACTGATTTCTAGGTCAAATATTTGGGTCAGGGTTAACATGTTTTACAGCAGGCTGACCTTTGACCCTTTGTTTCTATAGCAGGTTGACCTTTGACCCTTTGTTTCTACAGCAGGCGGAGCTGGTGCAGAAACTGGAGACTGGAATCACCCTGGAGCAAGACAAGACCACCATGGATGGTAAATCTGTCTGTCTGTGACTGTCTGTCTGGACTATGTGGTGAAACCTTAACCCCTGACCCTGGTCTTCTTCTGTGGTGTTCCAGAGTATGAGGAGGACCAGCGTCCATGTCCTCCATGTTGGTATGTGTTTGCTAACATTTTCCTGAAGTGGGACTGTTGCAACTGCTGGTTGTGGCTCAAAGAGTGGCTCTACACCATCATTATGGACCCATTTGTGGACCTGGGGATCACCATCTGCATTGTCCTCAACACTGTCTTCATGGCCATGGAACATTATCCAATGACTGAAGAGTTCCAGAACCTTCTGAGCATCGGCAACCTGGTGAGTACTGTTAGTGTAAGGGTTAAATGTTAGGGTTAAATGTCAGGGTTAAGGTCTATTTCTACTCCAAAGCCAAGTCGTCTGCGATGTGTTGTAGGTGCATCACAGACTCTTTATCGTCTGTCACAAACTCTTTATCTTTCGTCGTAGACTCTCTATCCTCCGTCGCAAACTCTTTATCCTCCATCGCAGACTCTTTACCCTCCGTTGCAGACTGTTTATCCTCCGTCGCAGACTCCTTATCCTCCGTCGTAGACTCTCTATCCTCCGTCATAGACTCTCTATCCTCCGTCATAGACTCTCTATCCTCCGTCATAGACTCTCTATCCTCCGTCATAGACTCCTTACCCTCCGTCGCAGACTCTTTATCCTCCGTCGCAGACTCTTTATCCTCCATCGCAGACTCTTTATCCTTCATTGCAGATTCTGTAGCCTCTGTCGCAGAGAGTTGCGTTCACCTCCCAGAAAATTTAACCCAGCACAGACAATGTCACAGAGAAGACCAGAAAAGAGGTCTCTGATTGGTCCATTCTACATCCACACTAGATGCACTTCCACTTCCCTACTTTTCCGTCTTGTTTTGTGAACACGAACGTCATTGTTGAAGACGACTCTTGTGAATATGGATTCAACCGAGTGCATGAGGAAGTGGAAGAATCTGCGAGACAAGTTTGTTTGACAACTAAAGGATGTGATGTGGGGGGTGGGGATCCAGGTGGTAAATCATAAAGTAGTGGATAAAGGTGTGAAATCATAGCGAGTTGGTCAGAATGCCCATTGTGTTGTGGTGCTGAATAACAACCATGTACTCTCGCGCTGACATACATTAAAAATATCTGCAATGAATTAACTGAGACAACTTGCCGCAAGAGCATGAACAGGCCTTTTGTGTTAGAGTTAGGTGTGTTAACATGGAGGGCATGTCTTTTTTGCAGATGCCAAACTCTATTTTTAGACTAACTCTTCGAAAGTTTAGGACATCACACTTAAGTGGTAGTAAGTAGATAACCTGACTGTTGCCAGATGGTACTTCACAATACCATCTGGGACTCTTCCGCAACCACTCTATTTTCAAAGGAGGGGCCTTATCTAAAATCCTTGCATGTCATTAGATTAAAAATCTGTCGTCTCTTGACTGACACCGCTTCATCCACTCACGTTGAAGTCAAGCCACGTAACCAGCGAAAAGTTTTCATCAGGTATAAACACATCAACAGAAGGGCTTTAAACTCACCATTTATATGTGACATTTATTTATAACCTTGTCTACTTCGATGCCCACCCACTTCTTCTGGTAAACGTCATAGGAAAGCATGGATCTCCATTTATCCTTCAGCCATGATTCAGGGCTACAGAACACTATCTGCCAACATCTGTTGCAGATGTGGTTGTCATTTCTTCCTCCCAGTTCCATTATTATCAGCCCCAGTTTACTATCAGCCTCTTTGACTGGGTCCTGTACCAACACAACCAGGGGGGTACCACAGTAACCATGGGCTTCTGCACTGGTACTATTTCTTTATCCACCAGTGGAACCATCTGACCATCAAACTGTTGCCAAACCCGGTCGAAAGAAGAGCGAAAACATAATTTCCATTAACAAACGCTTCCACAGTCGTCCTCTGTTCATCTTTTAAGGAATGAACATGTGGTAGAGTAGACAAAACACCGGAAATAGCCGAGTCGATATGGACACTTGAATCTTGAACACACGCGGCTGTTGTTGTGTATTTGAAAAGACTACACTGCTGTTGCTTCTGCTTTACATCACACCAGCCACACCGCTTCCAGGTAGTCCCACCCTGTGATACTGATTGGCTCCTTTGTTTGGCAATAGATTTGCTCCCCATGCTACTCAGGTGGTTGTGTGAGCACAGCGTAGCACAGCCAGATGACATAAGTCAGGTTAGTAAGTAGATGGTCCCGATAGACAAACCTAAGTGTTCTGAGGTCTTCATGTCCTCAGATAGTGTGTCCACAGTCACTGATGTCTTCATGTCCTCTGATTGTTAAATGTCTACTCTTTCTGTCTCTTCCCCCTGTCTGTAGGGTTAGGGTTGTCTGTTTCAAACTTTACCCAATTTCATTTGTCACCTTTAACCCAATATACTGACCTGAGTGATACAGCAGCACCCGATGGCCCAGCTGTGGCTCATCACAGTGCTGCCATTTAACCAGCCTCAGTCTGTCATGTCTTTGCCAGATAGTCATATGCTTGCCCCACTGTTCCGCGTTCTCCTTAGTCTCTGTTCCAGTGTATTGATCTAATCCAGTTTGACCCCTGCCCTCTTGCCTCCATTCCTGACCTCTGTTTCGCCTGATCACGTCTCCAGTGTTTTTCCTCCCGGATCTCAACAGTCTTCACCTGTCCTACGTACAGACTGTCTCCCGGGTACTGACCTGGATTCTGCCCCTCGACGCTCATCCAGCCTGAACCCCAGCCTCTACATGGCAATGACCCTAGACCGACCCCAACCAAGCTCCAGTTGCATCCCCCGGTTCTGGAAATCCTGGACCCAGACCATCTGGGACCCATGGACCCTCTTTGAGTCCTACTTTTCCCTTTGCTCCAATACACTGTGTAAACTTTTACATCTGTGTGTGTGTGCTTTTGGGTTCAACCCCAGTACGTAACACAGATAGTGTGTCCACACTTACTCATCTACAGACATGGACATCGGGATTTACACTGTTCACACCACACTGTCCACACCATGTTTGGAGAAAAAAGAGGGCATTGTCTGCACTGCTGCTCATATCACTCAGGTTAGATAGCAGATGCATAGAGAGAGAGAGAACGTGTCCACGTTTCAGTTAATGCCTTATTTCATTGCATTGTTTTTAAAAGCATATTCCTGTTTTACCCTGGTGGTCTTTGCAGGTCTTTGCAGGGTTAGGGGAAAGTGATAGGGGAGTAACTCTTATCCTGTTGGTCTTTGCAGGTCTTCACAGGAATCTTCACGGCAGAGATGGTGTTCAAACTTTTGGCCATGGACCCGTACTTCTACTTCCAGGTCAGAGGTTCTGATGTTTGTCATGGAAATGTTCTGGACATCATGGTTTCTAACCCGTAAACGGGATAAGGTTAGAGTGGTGTCCTGGTGTGATGATGCTCTTGCCATGGTTACAGGTGGGCTGGAACATTTTTGACAGCATCATCGTGAGCATGAGTCTTCTGGAACTGGGTCTGGCTAATGTCCAAGGTCTGTCGGTCCTGCGTTCCTTCCGTCTGGTCAGTTCAACGTGTTCACGTTTGTTTTTTTGTTCCTTTTACTGTGGTTGTGAATTAATTATACTTTTTTTCTGCAGATGCGAGTGTTTAAGTTGGCTAAGTCGTGGCCCACCCTCAACATGTTAATAAAGATCATCGGGAACTCGGTGGGCGCTCTGGGGAACCTGACACTGGTCTTGGCCATAATCGTCTTCATCTTTGCCGTGGTGGGAATGCAGTTGTTTGGAAAGAGCTACAAAGACTGCGTGTGTCGCATTGCAGAAGACTGTGAACTTCCACGCTGGCACATGAATGACTTCTTCCACGCCTTCCTCATCATCTTCAGAGTTTTGTGTGGAGAGTGGATCGAGACCATGTGGGACTGTATGGAGGTGGCAGGACAGACCATGTGTCTGATCGTCTTCATGATGGTCATGGTCATTGGAAACCTGGTGGTGAGTCTAGAACCTTCTACTGGTCTGACCCTGTCCTGAGAATGGTACCCTAACCCTTGGGAGTTGATCATGAGTGACAGGAGGGTCTGAGGAACAAATACATGTACTTTTTATGTCTGTATTGTGAAAAATAAATGTGTTACAACAATTTAAAAAACAGTGAGAAAACCCAAGAATTTTTCCTTCTCTCGTGCTCTAGCAATGACATCGCGAAATCCGTGCATTGCAATGTCAATCCTGAAAGATAGCAGATATTTTGATACCAGTCCACACATTTTAGCGTCAACATTTTTGGTCTATTTACAGTGGGTTTTTTTTGTATAAGTCAGAATAAATATGACAAACAATATACCTGTGTGTTAATGAATGTTAATGTATGTTATTGCATGTTAATGAATGTTAATGTATGTTGATGAATGCTAATGCATGTTAATACATGTTAATGCATGCTAATACATGTTAATACTTGTTCCTCGCTCTGTTGCTCAGCTCCTTCAGTGGTGATAATCTTTGACCTTTGACCCCTGTGTGCCCCCCAGGTCTTAAACTTGTTCTGCTGCTCAGCTCCTTCAGTGGTGATAACCTTTGACCTTTGACCCCTGTGTGCCCCCCCAGGTCTTAAACTTGTTCCTCGCTCTGCTGCTCAGCTCCTTCAGTGGTGATAATCTTTGACCTTTGACCCCTGTGTGCCCCCCAGGTCTTAAACTTGTTCCTCGCTCTGCTCCTCAGCTCCTTCAGTGGTGATAACCTTTGACCTTTGACCCCTGTGTGCCCCCCAGGTCTTAAACTTGTTCCTAGCTCTGCTGCTCAGCTCCTTCAGTGGTGATAACCTTTGACCTTTGACCCCTGTGTGCCCCCCCAGGTCTTAAACTTGTTCCTCGCTCTGCTGCTCAGCTCCTTCAGTGGTGATAATCTTTCTGCTTCAGAGGAAGAAGGTGAAAACAATCTTCAAATCGCCATCAACAGGATGACCTTTGCCCTGGACTGGACCAGAACCCTGGTACTGAAACACTTCTGGACTTTAGTGAGGAACACCTCCAGTGACAGTACACATGACCCCGGTAAGACCTTCACCCTGGACTGGACCATAATGAAAACCTAACTGGACCCAGAATGGGTCCTACCTGGACTCAGACTCGACCAATAACTGGACCCAGACTGGACCACTAACTGGACCCTAAATGGACCACTAACGGGACCCATGCAGGACCACTAACTGGACCCAGCCTGGACCCTGATTGCACCCAGACTGGACCACTAACTGGACCCGACTGGACCCTAACTGAACCCAGACTAGACCCTAACTGGACCCAGACTGTACCACTAAATGGACCCAGACTGGACCACTAACAGGATCCTAACCTAACTATTGTAACCCATGTCTTCCATTTGTAGAAAATGATGAAGATGAGAAGAAGGAACACCTGGCCATGACCTTCGTCATCCCAGAGGAGCCATTGCCGCAGGTTGACACCCTCCTCCGTAACCCTGGCAACCAGACAAGTAACTACCACAGCATCACGTCCCTGAGGGTTCCACTGGCCCAGTTTGAGTCCGGCTCTGAGTCAGAGACAGAGTCCGAGTCTGACAATGAGCAGGTGGAAAAGGAAGACCACCAAGAAGAGGTCTGTTCTGTACTGTGTTCTGTTCTGTGTTCTACCATGTTCTACCATGTTCTACTGTGTTCTGTTCTGTGTTCTGTTTTGTGTTCTACTGTGTTCTGTTCTGTGTTCTACCATGTTCTACTGCATTCTGTTCTGTTTTCTGTTTTGTGTTCTACTGTGTTCTGTTCAGTCTTCTACTGTGTTCTGTGCTTTGTTCTACTGTGTTCTGTTTTGTGTTCTACTCTGTTCTGTCTTCTACTGTGTTCTGTTCTTTGTTCTTCTATGTTCTGTACTGTGTTCTACTCTATTCTGTACTGTGTTCTACTGTGTTCTGTACTGTGTTCTGTTTTCTACTGTGTTCTGTGTTCTGCCATGTTCTACTGTGTTCTGTTCTGTTTTCTACTGTGTTCTGTTCTGTGTTCTACTGTGTTCAGTTCTGTGTTCTACTGTGTTCTGTTTTGTCTTCTTCTGTGTTCTACCATGCTCTACTGTGTTCTGTTCTGTTTTGTGTTCTACCATGTTCTGCTGTGTTCTGTTTTGTGTTCTACTGTGTTCTGTACTGTGTTCTACTCTATTCTGTACTGTGTTCTAATGTGTACTGTTCTGTTCTGTACTGTGTTCTACTGTGCTCTCTTCTGTTCTGTACTGTGTTCTATTGTGTTCTACTGTGCTCTCTTCTGTTCTGTACTGTGTTCTATTGTGTTCTACTGTGCTCTCTTCTGTTCTGTACTGTGTTCTATTGTGTTCTACTGTGCTCTCTTCTGTTCTGTACTGCATTCTACTCTATTCTGCACTGTGTTCTACCGTGTTCTGTTTTTCACTGTGTTCTACTCTGTTCTGTACTGTATTCTACGGTGTCCTGTACTGTGTTCTACTGTGTTCTGTTCTGTTCTGTTCTAGGGTGTTCTAGTGTGTCCTCGAGTGTTCTACTGCATTCTGGGGTTCTCTAGGGTGTTCTACTGTGTTCTAGGGTGTTCTACTGTGTTCGCTCATGTTCTAGGGTGTTCTACTGTGTTCTAGGGTGATGACTCGTCAGTTTGCAGTACTGTACAGAAAGTTCCTCAAGTTCAGGAGGATGAAGATGATGATGATGAAGATGATGATGCAAACTCACCTGAAGACTGTCTGACTGACGGTATGGATATACACAAATACTACACCCTACGAGGGCAGTGGCTAGGCCTAGCTTGAAGTTGGTCTAGAATGGAACAGTAAGGTGCTTCCTTCCCTCCACTAGCCTGGGTGCTCACCCTGGGTAAGTGTCAGCACACCCTTAGCCTCCCTGACCCAGGGTTACAGAGATGCCCATATACGGTGGGTGGTTATCCAGGTTTTCTACTATGATTTCCAAAGGTCGTATGAGCATTATAGCCACCGACCAACCATCACACATGGAGCTGCGGTCCTATGTTTCCTTACGTGTTTGACTTTGGTAATTCAACTTAATATGGCAGCCTCTACAGCCATATACCATCTCAGACATATTAGCTAATACTTCTCCTCTTATCCAGATTCTCTGTGGCCAAGAGATGCCTTGATGGTAAATGGTCTGCATTTATGTCGTTCTTTTCCACCTTCATGGTGCTCAAAGCGCTTTACATTAGCTTCACATTCACCCATTCACACACACTCTAAGGTCAAAGGTCAGTCCTATTGGGGGCTTAAGTCAGGGTTCAGTGTCTTGCCCAATGACACTTCAACGTGTGGACAGCCAGAGCTGGGATGCGAACCGCCAACCTCTCAGTCATTGGGCGACCCACTCTACCAACTGAGCCACAGCCATCCCAGGACAACCCAGGGTGATTGAAAATGTCCTGGCTTGAAGGTTATCTTCATCCTTATCTCTGACATTATAAATCTATCAAGCCTCTCTACTGCTGAGTGATACAGCAGCTACTGATATTCTGTAGAAATCAAACCAGGACCATAGGAGTTACTGGTTGTCAGCCCAGCCTAAGGTGATATGTGCTGTGCGCCAGGGACTAGGGTTAGCAGTGAGAGAGGTTATTTAAAGTCATTGTAGTTACTGTCCACTCTAAATCAGCCAGCCCCTGATCAGTTGGGTGCTCAGTCTCACCACAACACTCTTTGGATGGGTGTGTAAAAGAGTGTCTTTACAATTACCTAAGAATATACAACTTGTTTTCAGATCTTGGAATGTAAGGACTATGACCCCTTGAATGTCCCCGGATAATGATAATCTTTACTCTGAATCTTTTGTAACAAGGAAAAGCGCTGTTATTGACACTGAACTTCAGCTCAGAAATGTTTACATCGCTGCTCTACAGGAGACTAGACTTTCTGGTGCTGGCTCCATCAAAGAATCCAATTACACATTTTATTGGTTTGGTTTGCCTGTGGGCAAAGATAAAATACATGGTACTGGCTTTGCTGTAGATAATAGTATCATATCTAGCATACACACACCATCTGCAATCAATGAGAGACTTTCCTCCTAAAAGCTGTCAACCAAACAAGGTACCATCCTCATCATCTCTGCCTATGCATCTACTCTCTCTTAGAGTAGATGCGTGTCCAGATAAAGATCCCTTCTAGGAAGAACATGAAGTCCTAATAAGATCTGTTGATGACAAAGTGAGTTGTTCTGCTTGGTGACATGAATGCTAGATTTGGAAATGACAGTGATTCCTGGCCATACTTCTGTGGGAGTAGGTAACCCAAGTTTTAGAGCTGTAGAGGAGGGTTGGTAGGACAATGGCTTAATTTTGGCGTTTTTGAAGATGTCTTTGTTGTTGAAAAGACAGGTTTTCAGCTTTCCGATAGTGGTACCGGCTGCTTGTATTCTTCAGGTGATTTCAACATAAATATTGGCTTTGGATGACTGGCTACTTCCCAGGTAGTTGAACGTCTCCATGTTTTCAAAAGTATCATCTAGCATTGATGGAGACATCTGATTTTCCATTGAGTTAGGTCAAAGGTTGGTGCTGACCACCCTAACCTTACACTGAGTCTAGGGTAGACCACCCTGAACCCACACTGAGTCTGGGGTAGACCACCCTAAACCCACACTGAGTCTGGGGTAGACCACCCTGAACCCACACTGACTCTGTGGTAGACCACTCTAAACCCACACTGAGTCTGTGGTAGACCACCCTAACCTCACACTGAGTCTGGGGTAGACCACCCTGAACCCACACTGAGTCTGTGGTAGACTACTCTAAACCCACACTGACTCTGGGGTAGATCACCCTCTGTCAGTGTGCTTAATCGGTAACTTACTATCTTGGTTAGTAATTTCCCAGTCCCCCGGTAGTTTCCACACTCAGCTTATTTCTGGACATGTGTTTGTGTTTTAATGTTAGTTTATTTACTGTTATTTACTTTTCAGAGTGTTACCAGCACTGTCCTCTCCTGAACATAGACACGTCCCAGGGCAGAGGGAAGGTCTGGTCTAACTTCAGAAGAACCTGTTTCTCTATCGTTGAACACAATTATTTTGAAACTTTCATCATTTTCATGATTCTGTTGAGTAGTGGGGCTCTGGTAAGTACACCACAGTACACACAGTACACACTGAGTATACACTGAGTACACAGTATGATTCTGTTGAGTAGTGGAGCTCTGGTAAGTACACTAATGTATACTTAAGTACACATTGAGTACACAGACACATCCTGGCCAGTATGCAGCTGGTTCCTCTTATCAGTTCCACTACAGTCCCCATGAGGTTCCACTACAGTCCCCATAAGGTCCAGACACAGAAGGAAGGACTGTTTACATTTACACACAAACTATTTCCCTGACTCTGATCCCCCCTCACCCCATATCTCTGTGTGTTTATTTGTCCTCAGGCCTTTGAGGACATTTATCTGGAGCAGCGGCGGGTCATCAAAATAATTCTGGAATATGCCGACCAGGTGTTCACCTACGTGTTCGTGGTGGAAATGATTCTGAAGTGGGTGGCCTATGGATTCCAGACGTACTTCACCAACGCCTGGTGTTGGCTGGACTTCCTGATCGTAGACGTTAGTGTCCACACTTTTTATTATGTTTAGAAGAACCTGCACAAAACCTGACACTGGAAATGTCAGACATTATAACATATATACGGTGGTACCTCTACTGACCAAAGACCCACATAACCAAAGACCCAGTTAACCAATATTCTAAGTAATGGAAAACCTTTACCTCAATTTTTCATCTCTGAATACGAAAGAAAATTCTGTTTACAAAAGGAAACTGGAACCTCTGACATATAAATACTATGTGCATTACTGTACGTAACTACGTAATGTACGTACTGTACGTATCATCCCATAGGCTATGAGGGAGCTACCCATGATGCTTTTGGTTACCTTTGACCCTCATTCATCACAGAGTTCTTACCATACATACATAATGGACAGAGCCACCGCTGCCCCGTGAGTCCCCCTGAGTGCGTCCATCCAAACCCCCCCACAGCACGCATCCATCACCAGCCCAAAGAAAGTGACTCCAGGTGCGAATGAAAAGAAGAAGTGATTACGTTATCAACAGAAGTGAAACAGGAGAACATAAAAAAAATGACAAGCCATCACTGCAGGAACACCAACTGACAAAACCCCACCAACCCTCCGAACCCACGGAAAAAAACACCCCAAAAAATGTCCATGAGTCGTGCCATCGCCCCAACGATGCAGACGCCCTGCCCACACCAGGAAGATCACGAAAAGTGGTCAAAGTCAATGGTCCCTGGATCTACACCCACCAAACGTCTGTCAACAAACACCATTGAAGGTGAAAGTGACAATTAAAACAAACCCAATCATATGAAAATGACCCACATGTATGGTTCATTTGAATGGTTTAATGTTTAATGTTCAGTCAGTGAAGACACACACATACACACACACACACACACATATATATATATATATATATATATATATATATATATATATATATATATATATATATATAAACTTCCTCTCACCCCACCTGGGCAGTGTCTCCTTCAGACTCGGTCCTCTACCAGAGGAGCTGGGAGCCTGAGGGTTCTGCGCAAGATCTTAGCTGTTCCTAGCAATGTTCTCTTTTGGACACAGATCTCTGATGTTGTTCCTGGTATCTGCTGGAGACATTCTCCCAACTTGGGGGTCACTTCCCCTAGTGCCTCCATCACTACTGGTACCACTAGTCCACATTTTCTCTAACTCCTCTTTCAGCCCTTGGTATTTCTCAAGCTTCTTGTCTTTTTTCTTTCTGATGTTGCTATCACTGGCGACTGCTACATCTATCACCACCACTGTCTTCCATGTTTATCCACCACCACTATGTCAGGCTGATTGGCCAACACCATCTCGTCTGGATGTGGAAGTCCCACAGGATCTTGGCCTGTTTGTTCTCTGTCACCTTTGGGGGGTCTCCCATCTTGACCCTTGACCTCCAGTCTATACTCTGTACAGATGTCCCTGTACAGTATGTCCTCTACCTGGTTATGCCTCTCCATGTATGCCTTACCTGCCAGCATCTTACACCTGCTGTGATGTGCTGGACTGTCTGAGGGGCTTCTCTACACAGCCTACTCCTGGGGTCTTCTCTGGTGTGGTAGACCCCGGCCTCTATTGTTCTGGTGTTTAGGGCTTGTTCTTGTGCAGGCAAGAGTAATGTCTACGGTGCTGTCCTTTAGTCCAGCCTTTTTCAGCCACTGGTATGTCTTTTCCATATCAGCCACTTCCTCCATTTGCCGATGGTACATGCCATGGAAGGGTTTGTCCTGCCATGATAGCCCCTCTGGTTCCTGGTCTTTACTGGGCTTTTGTTGCCAGAGGAATTCACTTAGCAGTTGGTCATTGGGGACATTTTCTTGATTTATTGCTGGAGGTTCGCTGTTTCCTCCTGGACAGTAGTTCTGACACTTACTAGTCCTCGGCCCCTTTCCTTTCTCTTAGTGTACAGCCTCAGGATACTGGACTTGGGGTGAAACCCTCCATGCATGGTAAGGAGCTTCCTTGTCTTGATATCAGTGGCTTGTATCTCTTCCAGTGTCCAGGATATTATCCCAGCTGGGCATCTGATCACTGGCAGAGCATAGGTGTTAATGGCCTGGATCTTCAGCTGACTTTTCAGGACCTGCCTTACCCTCTGTAGGTATGTGGCTGTGGTTTACTTCCCAGCGTCCTCCTCATGATTACCATTTTCCTGTGGGATCCCCAGTTATTTGTAACTTTCCTGCACATCTGTGATGTTCCCTTCAGGTAGGTCAACCCCTTCAGTTGTGATCACCTTTCCTCTTCTAGATATCATCCACCCACATTTATCTTGTCCCAATGACATCCCAATGTCTTTGCTGTAGATCCGGGTGAGGTGAATTAGGGAATCAATGTCACGCTCATTCTTGGCATAAAGCTTGATGTCATCCATGTAGAAGAGGTGGTTGATGGATGTTCCACTTCGGAACTGGTATCCAAAGCCACTCTTTGAGATGATCTGGCTGAGGGGGTTTAGGCCTATGCAGAACAGCAGGGGGGACAGAGCATCTCCTTGGTAAATGCCGCATCTGATGCTCACCTGTGCAATTGGCTTTGAGTCGGCCTCCAGAGTTGTCTTCCACAGCCTCATTGAGTTCTGGATGAACTCTCTTAGTGTCCTGTTGATGTTATACAGTTTTAAGCATTCCAGTATCCATGTATGTGGCATTGAGTCATAGGCTTTCTTGTAGTCAATCCAGGCAGTGCATAGGTTGGTGTTCCTCGTCTTGCAATCTCGGGCAATTGCCCTGTCAACCAATAGCTGGTGTTTGGCTCCCCTGGTGATGTTGCCTTTTCCTTTCTGTGCTCTGCTCATGTATTGCGCCATGTGTCTACTCATCTTACTCATCTCCATGTGGTGCTGAGGCAGGTTATAGGCCGGTAGTTAGATGGTATTGTTCCCTTCTGTGGGTCCTTCATTATGAGGACTGTCCGGCCCTGGGTTAGCCGCCCTGGTGGTTTCCCCGATATCAGCAGCTGGTTCATCTGTGCTGCTAGGCATTCATGGAGTGCTGTTAGTTTCTTAAGCCATTAGGTGTGAATCATGTCGGGCCCTGGTGCTGTCCAGTTCTTCATTTTGGACACACTTGTTTGGATGTCTGCTAGTGTGATGACTACTGGGTCTTGTTCTGGGAGTTGGCTGTGCTCTGCCTGTAAGTCTGTCAGCCATTGGGCATTGGTGTTATGTGTTACCTCCTTCTCCCAGATGCTCTTCCAGTATTGCTCAGTCTCAGCCCTAGGTGGGTCCGTTGTCACCTTGTTCCCCTGCCATTGAGAGTAGACCTTAGCTGGGTTGGTGGAGAACACCTGGTTTATTCTCCTGGCCTCTACCTCTCTTGTGTATCTCTTTAAGTGGGTAGCTAGTGTTGTGAGCCTTTGGACAGTTTGTTATATTTCTTGGGCAGTTCTTTCCTCAGATTCACATCTCTGCTTCGTTCTGTTAGAACACTGACTTCTCTCCATGCTGCCATGATCTTTGCCTCTAGCCTTCTCCTCCATGGGGCAACCTTCTGGATACTACTCATGCTGTTCATCTTGTAGTTAAGCATCTCTAGGTTTACTGTGGCTGCTGTGTACACCAGCTGATTGGTCTCAGTGATGGTAGTGGTCGGGACAGTTTGCAGTGCAGTGTTCAAGTCCTCCAGTAGAGACTGGTCTGGTACTTTGTTCTTTAGCCTTGGCAAGTAGCAGGCAGTTGTGTTCCCCCAGGACTTCATGATTCTCTCTCTCTCTCATGTCAGCTGCCCTTGTGTTTAGTCTTCCTGTCTCTGGGGCTTGGTACCCAATGTCAATATTTGGGGGTGATGGCGAAACCACCCCCAAGCTGGACTATCGTCCTGGCTCCCCCTTGCCGTAGCATCTTTGTACCGTGGAGGAGGTACAACGCTGCACCTCATCAGTCTTTAGCTGTGATAGCGACCTGTTATTGTGAATATTCAAACACTGAGCTCAGAGCAGTTTCTTAGTCATTGAGGATGTGGGGTTTTTGAGCAACCATTTCTCCCACCTCTTCAGCATGTACCCTGTCTCACTAGGATTACTCCCGTAGTAACATTCTATCAGTACCATGTTCTCTGCCCTGCTCTATGAATGTCTTGTTCCAGTAGTCAATTTAACATCAGGGTGTGCCTGTACCTGGGAGGTTGTGTATATGTGTGTGTGTGTGTGTGTGTATATATATATATATATATATATATATATATATATATATATATATATATATAAGGTGTGGCTTGCTGCTGGTGGACAGGTGTGTGTCATGTGACCTCTCACAGTTGTGTCTCTGGTTTAAAGGTGTCCCTGGTTTCCTTGACGGCGAACATCCTGGGATATTCAGAACTTGGAGCCATCAAGTCTCTGCGGACTCTGCGAGCGCTCAGACCCCTGCGGGCGCTGAGCCGCTTCGAGGGCATGAGGGTCAGAAGTACTTTATGTTTTTAATCTTGTTCCATGTGTCACAGACAGATCCAAACTAACACAACAGTGGATCATTCAGAACAGGAAATAAAAAATACAATTCAAGCTACAACAATAAAAGCTTGTTTTAGAAAAATTAATGTAAATATTTAAAGGTGTCGTTCTGCTGAAAACCACTGTTCCACACTCCTGTTTGAATCTGACGGGTCACTCGCAATTACCGTGGTGATGGATCACCCCCAGTGACCACCACATGCTGCATTTGCTGCATGGTGTGTGTCCTCCACTGTCCGGTGGAGCCATCCCTTAACCCTAACCCTACCCTGTGGTCTTCAGGTGGTGGTGAATGCACTGGTGGGTGCCATCCCGTCCATCTTCAACGTGCTGCTGGTGTGTCTGATCTTCTGGTTGATCTTCAGCATCATGGGGGTGAATCTGTTCGCAGGAAAGTTTTATTACTGCTTCAACCAAACGTCCCAGGACATGTTTGGATCTGAACAAGTGGACAACAAGTCCCAGTGTCTGTCCCTGATCCTCCAGAACTTTACTGAGGTCCAGTGGAAGAATGTCAAGGTCAACTTCGACAACGTGGGGATGGGATACTTATCTCTGCTGCAAGTGGTAAACCTCTAACCCTGAACCTGACCTGTGACCTGTGACCTCTGACCCTAACCCTGATCAGCTGTTTGTGTTTATGTTCAGGCCACGTTTAAAGGATGGATGGACATCATGTATGCAGCAGTGGACTCCAGAGAGGTCAGTAACCTGTTAGGGTCAGGGGTCAATATGTAGACCACCAACAGGGTTAGGGTCATGCTGTGTGTGGTAGTAACTGTTGATGTGGTAACAGTTGCTTTGGTGTGTGTGTTTATAGGAGGAGTCTCAGCCCATGTATGAGGAAAACCTCTACATGTACTTGTATTTCGTCTGCTTCATCATCTTTGGCTCCTTCTTCACCCTTAACCTCTTCATCGGAGTCATCATCGACAATTTCAACCAACAGAAAGCCAAGATGAGTGTTTAGCAAATGTCATTAACCTAACATTAACGTGGCAGTGAGTCTTGTGTCTGACTCGTCAGCGTCACAGCGAGTCTTGTGTGCATTAACTTGGTGTGTTTTTGTCTTTACTTGGGAGGAACTGATCTTTTCATGACCGAAGAACAGAAGAAATATTACAACGCTATGAAGAAACTGGGCTCCAAGAAACCGCAAAAACCTGTTCCACGACCTGAGGTGAGTGAGTACCAACATGTGGGAGGGTCAGGGTTAGGGTTAGTTCCAGGTAGTGATTTTACTGTGATACTGATGTTTTTCTTTGGGATTTTTGTTGTTTTGGTGCTGTTGCTTAAAGCAGCTGTTTTTACAGGTGTTTTTTTTCTTTTTCCTGTTTTTCTATTTTACTGTTTTACTGTTTTGCTTTTTCAGTTTTTAAATTTTTTTCCTGTTTTCACAGTTTTTTTTTCTGATTTACTCTTACAGTTTTTTTTCAGTTTTTCTGTGTTTACTGTTTTTACAGTTTTTTCAGTTTTTCAGTTTTGACTGTTATACTGTTTTACCATTTTTTTGTCTTACGGATTTTTCTATTTTACTTTTTTCCTGTTTTGTCTATTTTTACAGTTTTTTCTGTTTTTGTGTTTTACAGGTTTTTTTCTGTTTTCCAGTTTTTTCTGTTATTACTGTTTTTCCAGTTTTTCTGTTTTTACTGTTTTATCTTTTTTTCAGATTTTTGTGTTTTTCTTTTTTACAGGTTTTTTTTTCTGTTGTCCTGTTTTTAAAATTTTTTCTGTTTTTCCATCAGAACCTGTTCCAGGGCTTGGTGTTCGACCTGGTGACCCAACAGTTCTTCGACATCTTCATTATGGTGTTAATTTGTCTGAACATGGTGACGATGATGGTGGAAACAGATGAACAGAGTGCAGAAAAAGAAAACATCCTGTACTGGATCAACCTCATCTTCATCATCGTCTTCACCACCGAATGTTCCTTAAAAATCATCGCTCTGCGACAGCATTATTTCGCTGTTGGGTGGAACATCTTCGACTTTGTGGTTGTTATTCTGTCCATCGTAGGTGAGTGTGACCTCTGTAGTACTACAGGTACTACAAAACATGTAGTACCAGTACAACACAGTGCATGTAGTACCAATAGAACACAGTACATGTCGTCAGATGTGTGGGGTCAGATTTTAGGGGTCAGGTTTTTGGGGTCATATTTTAGGTCAGATTTTTAGGGGTCAGATATTTAATCCCATGTCTTCTGAACTGCAGGCCTCCTTCTCGCCGACATCATAGAGAAGTATTTTGTGTCTCCGACTCTTTTCCGCGTGATCCGATTGGCTCGTATTGGTCGGATCCTGCGCCTAATTCGCGGCGCCAAAGGTATTCGGACACTTCTGTTTGCTCTGATGATGTCACTTCCTGCTCTGTTCAACATTGGACTCCTCCTCTTCCTTATCATGTTCATCTTCTCCATCTTTGGAATGTCCAACTTTGCTTACGTGAAGAAAGAAGCTATGATCGATGACATGTTTAACTTTGAGGACTTCGGGAACAGTATGATCTGTCTGTTTATGATCACTACGTCTGCGGGATGGGACGGTTTGCTCAACCCCATCATGAACCTGCCACCCGACTGCGACCCCGACTTCGAGAATCCAGGAACCACGGTACGAGGGAACTGCGGGAGCCCAGGGGTAGGGATGGTCTTCTTCACCACCTACATCATCATGTCGTTCCTCGTGGTCGTGAACATGTACATCGCAATCATCCTGGAAAACTTTAACGTCGCCACTGAGGAAAGTTCTGACCCGTTGTGCGAAGACGACTTTGAAATGTTCTACGAGACCTGGGAGAAGTTCGACCCTGACGCCTCACAATTCATACAGTACAGGTGGGTGAGACAGGTGGGAGAGACAGGTGGGTGAGTGTGGCGGGTGAGAGAGGTGGGTGAGACAGGTGGGAGAGGGAGGTGGGAGAGAGAGGTGGGTGAGAGAGGTGGGTGAGAGAAGTGGGAGAGACAGTTAGCACAGTTAACGCAGTTAGTGCAGTTAGCACAGTTACTACAGTTAGCACAATTAGTACAGGTAGTACAGTTAGTATCGTTAGCACAGTTAACGCAGTTAGTACAATTAGCACAGTTAGTACAGTTAGCACAGTTAACTGTATTGTGTTTACAGTAAATTGTCAGATTTCTGCGACACACTGCAGGATCCTCTGAGAATTCCTAAACCAAACACTGTCAAGTTGATCCAAATGGATCTTCCTCTGGTTCCTGGAGATAAGATCCACTGTCTGGACATCCTGCTGGCCCTGACTGCCCAGGTAGGTCTGCTGGGTATGGGTAAGGGTGGGGTAAGGGAGGTTGTATTCATGATGTGGTGTTTGTTTCCTTCAGGTGTTGGGTGAATCAGGAGAGATGGACGCTCTTAAAGCCAGTATGGAGGAAAAGTTCATGGCCAATAATCCTTCCAAGGTTTGATTCCACTGCTGCTAAATGTTTGACCCTAAAGCAGGGGTGTTCAATCCTGATCCTCGAGAGCTACTGTCCTGCATGTTTTAGATGTATCCCCCTACCAACACACCTCTTTCAAATAATAAACCCGTCATCAAGCTCTGCAGAAGAACCAATAATGACCGTCAGGTGTGTTGGAAGAGGGATAGATCTAAAAGTAGCTCTGGAGGGCCAGGATGGAGCACCCCTGCCTAAAGCCTCATTTATATCCCCCATTAATTATGGCAATGGAATGGATAACTCAAAAACTTACAGATGGATTTTGATTAAATGTTCAGGATGTCTTGGGCGTGTCACACAGAAAAAATTGTTTACATTTTTGTGGTGATCCAGAAGAGATCCTGGATTTTGGACCACTTTGAAATGTTACATTGCAGTAAGTTGAGAATAAATTTCAAAGTGATCCAGGATCTCTTTTGGACCACCACCAAAATGTAATCATTTGTTCCTTGTGACACTCCCACGACATTCTAAACATTTCATCAAGATCCGTCCATAACTTCTTGAATCTTGCGAAATATCACACAGACAGACAGGCAAACTGGCAAAAACATAATGTCCTTGGTGGACCTCTCTTCATTCGAATGGGAGAGGTCTGCCTTGGCTGAGGTTTTTTCTATTTTATTATTCATATCCTGTTTTTATCTTGTTACATTCCTGTAGTGACCTTGGGTGTTCTGAAAGGCACTTTCAAATAAAATATATTATTATCATTATTGGAAAGACCCATTAAGGATTAGGGTTCGGGTTAGTGGTGTTACCAAGTGCAGATTTAAAGTTCATTAACTCTAACGGAACTGTTGTTCTTTCAGGTGTCGTATGAACCAATCAGCACCACCCTGCGGAGGAAACAGGAGGAGGTGGCAGCCATCGTCATCCAGAGGGCATACAGGAAACACCTGCTGCAGCGCACCGTCAAACTGGCATCCTACAAGTACCGCCAGAAGAAGGACGGACCGCACCTTCAGCCTCCACCTGAGACACAAGGACTGCTGTTCAAACGAATCAGTCAGCTGTATGGAGACGAAGACACGCCCCCTGCTGCTGGAGATGAAGACATGCCCCCTGCTGCTGGAGACCAAGACACGCCCCCTGATGCTGGGTGGGTGGAGCTTCAGAATGATGTCATCCTCCATGCTGCTCCTCCCAATAGAACATTTGACTTCCAGCAGGATGAGAACCTGAGGGAGTCAGTGGTGTGACGGACTGGGTTCGGGTTAGTCTTCCCTTAACCCCAATTTAGACTACCCCAGGTCAGTGTTAAGGTTAAAATGGAGGTATTTCAGGTTAGACCCACCTGACCTAACACCTGGACAGGTGAAGGTAAAACCGTCCAATCAGAAGAGAGATAGTCTGTACATAAGTCACATGACCTCTGATGAGTTTGTTTCTGTAACTAAATATTTATCTGCTTTGGTTTCAGGTTTTATTTATGTTCAATCTGTCTATATCCAACTGTTAGCTTTTAGCTGCTAGTTTTTAGCTGCTAACTGTTAGCTGTTAGCTACTAACTGATAGCTGTCAGCTATTAGCTGCTAACTGTTAGCAGTTATCTGCTAGCTGTTACCTGCTAGGTGTTAGCAGTTAGCTGTTGCTAACAGAGGTTTGTGATTGGTGGATGAGTATGCCTTGTGATTGGTCCATTTAAATGTTGAATGACAGTTTGTAAACTTTATTGGAATAAAATGATGGATATTAAAACAGCACAGATATGTTAGAATCAATGCATCATGGGTAATAAATCCTGGGTGCGATTTGCCAAGGAAGGATGAGGGGGATTACCCCCCCTCTCTCTTGTTTTGGACATCAGGTCTGTTAGGGTCCACTGATTTTGCTGCCCACATGCACCACAGTGGAGAAAATGCAACTGGCAGAGCCACAAGCCAGAACCGGGGGGGAGGTCACATGAGGGGATCCTCCCAGTAGCTGACCCAGATCTGCTGAGGTTGAATTCTTCAGGACTGTGCAGACTCCACCTGTTACAGTTTCACTTCCGGTTTCACTTACTGTTTCAACTTTCCCTTCAGGTACTTGTTGACTATCGGTCTGGTGTTAGTATTTAGCTTTAGATGGAGTTCAACACCTGCTTTTGGTTAGCATTAACAATAGCATTAGCTTCAGATGGACTTTACCACCCGCTTTCGGTTAGTGATAGCATTAGCATTAGCCCAAAATGCCGTTTACCACCCGCTACTGCATTCACTAACAACCCGACTCTGAGAAAATAAATCATACCCTGAATACATCAATAATAGTTCAATAATGTAAAGTGCTTAATGTGTATAGAAAAGTTTGCAGAAATCTAACCCTAAACGTAATCTAACCCTAACCCTAATGTAACCCTAACCCCCTGCTGCTAAAACTAAGTCCTGATTTTGAACATGTGCAATAATAGTGTTTCAACAGTGACACACTGCTGTAGAAAAGCCTTTCAACATCATGGTAACCAAAGCCTTCCATCACCATGGTAACCAGACTATTAGTATCTGCTGTCAAAGTGTGAATATGAATGAGTCAGATGGTTCTAGGGATGAAGATACACATGTTTATGATGATGATGATACACCTGAAGGTTAGAGGGATGAAAAGAAAAGCTACATAGCTAACAGTACTTAGATAGCACCCTAACCCTAACTAACCCCAGGACAGGAGTCTTCAGGTAAAGGAGTACATGGCCCTGGTGAGTGACTTCGAGGGGTGGAACCAGCTGCTCCTGAACACCTTAAAAACTAAAGAGATGGTGCTGGACTTCAGGCACCAGCCCCCTACCTAACACCCTGTTTACATCCAGGGGGATGCTATTGAGGTGGTGCCATCCTACAAATACCTGGGATTAGTCTTGGACAATAAACTGGACTGGACACTGAACACCAACCACATCCACAAGAAGGCCCAGAGCAGGTTCTACTTACTGCGTAGACTGGCATCATTCAACATCTGCAATAAATGACTGCAGATGTTTTATAACTCTGTGGTGGCCAGGGGGGTCTTCTACACTGTGATCTGCTGGGGGGGCAGCTGCACTAAACAGAACATCCAGCGGCTGAATAAGTGCATTAAGAAGGCGGGATCAGTGGTGGGACTGAGGCTGGACTGTGTGGAGGAGGTGACAGGACAGCGAACACTCAGGTCCATCCTGAACCAACAACCCCCTGAACTGGGTCTTTGAGCAGCAGAGGAGCACTGTCACCAACAGGAGGCGCTCACTCAGATGCTCTACCACCAGATTTTTAAACTCATTTGTCCCTGGAGCAATCAGGATGTGTAACTCTTTAAATAGAAGGGGGGGGTTGGATATGGAATCTTTTATAGATCACTTTTTAGCTTATTGACCTTTTACCAAATTTAACTCTGCTTCTTTAAATTCTAATTTTAATAATAATGTTTTTAATGTCAATTTAGTTTGAATTGTTTATTGAATTCTTAGAGCTATTTACATCCAGTATTTATTTATTTATTTAAGTACTGATGTAATATGATTGTATTTTGTTGTGTGGAGCAGTGACTACTGTGAATGTCCCCATGGGGATTATTAAAGTATATATTATCTTATCTTTGGTGAGTCCACCTGTGGTCAGATCAAACAGCTGCTGCTGTTGCATTATGGGATGTTTTTGAACATCTGGAGTTTTTCCATGTGTTTCTATTTAGTCATAAATGTCACATGTCGTTACATTTATTCACTTTCCTGTTTTGATGGGACACGTTCAGAGACATGTCTTGTGTTTTTTTACAGGTTGTTAAATGTATTCAGTTCAACGGGACACATTTGTTTTTCTGTTTTTTACCCGTGTCCAAAAACACCACGTCATGGCACCGTTAACAAACCTCTGTTGGTGTGAATGTGAGCGTGGACGTGATGGTGTGACACTAACCCTACTAACCCCACCCACCACCGTCACATGACCTTCATATTCATGTGTCTGAGCATGTGTTCCGATGTTTCAAGTTTCCACTGAATTTAATCATAACGTTTTTCTGCTATAAAAACTGAACCAACTGAAACATCCCAGATATTTTCTGAAGCAACTTCTGCTGAAACACCTGAAACATCCCAGAGACTTTCTGAAGCAACAACTGGGTTTGAGGCAACTTTGGATTCTGAAGCAACTTCTAAGTGAAACATACCAGACATGGAAAAAGGTGAGACCACATCACCCTACACTCTGAGAAGAGAAGGTACAGTAGGGGTACAAATCTGTAACATCACTGTCGCCAGACGTTATCTCACGATACCATCTAGGACCGTCCCACAATCACCTGGGACCATTCCGCAATAGATCAGTTTTCAAAGGAGGGGCCTTATCTAAAATGCTTGCAGGTGATTAGATGAAGAATCTGTCTGTCATCTTGACTGACGCGCTGCTTCAGCCATTCACATTGAACTGACACCATGACGCTTTATGACACACCAGCCGCCCAGTCATGGGGTCGCCCCGCCCTGACACACTGATTGGCTCCTTCATTTTGAAGTAAACCTGAACATCATGGTACTCAGATGGTTGTGTGAGCATAGAGAAACACAGACAGGTGATGTTAGGTTAGTTTGTGGTACCCTAAGGCAGTGTTTCCCAACCCTGGTCCTCCAGGCAAACTATCCTACATGTTTTAGAGGTTTCCCTCTTTAAACACACCTGACAGTCATTATCATTCTTCTGCAGAGCTGGATGATAGGCTGATTATTTGAATCAGGTGTGGTTGGAGAGAGAAACATCTAAAACATGCAGGATACTGTGACTTGAGGACCAGGATTGGGAAACACTGCCCTAAGGTACAGATATGTACCCAGGGTGTACCCCAACTGTACCTTCTGTTGTCAGACTGTAAAGGAACTCATTTAACCCGGTTTACTGCAAAACTGGATCTGGACCATGGTCTGGTAGTAAGCCTGGTTTACCTTGATTTTGAAAATGTTCACAGTTGAAATGTGTCAAATTATTTTCTGTTTGTGTCCATGTGTCAGTGTGTATCCTAGTGTCTGTCTTGTGTCTCAGTGCGTCCTCTCAATCCGTCTCTGAAACCCAGCGTCGTTTCTCCTTCGCTGTGAACACAGTTCAACACCTTCACCTGGTGGCACAAAGACTCTTCTCTGACTTTGTAAGTAACTGTTACTACTACGACACACTACGACACACTACTACTACTACACACCACTACTAGACACTACTACACACTACTACACACCATTACTAGTATGCACTACTACTACACGCTACTACACACTACTACACACCACTACTACACACTACTACTAGTATGCACTAATACTACACGCTACTACACACTACTACACACTACTACTATACACTATCACTACACACTACTACTACACACCACTACTACACACCACTACTACACATGACTACTACACACGACGACTACACACTAATACACAGTTGTCGTACACAGAATCTTCTATGACTTTGTAAGTAAATGATAATAAACTAACAACAACAGGACACTATCTCTCAACCATCTCTCACCCGTCTGTCACCCGTCTCTCACCTGTCATCCTAGGAGACGTCTCTCCAGACAGAGGACCAACGTCAGCTCAACAAGTTGTTTCTTCAGGACACGTGTGTCTCTGACAACGTCCTCAGTCCCATCGACAAACACGAGACTCAACGCAGTTCTGTCAGTACTACACTATACTACACAGTACTAAACTATAGTACGCAGTACTACACTATACTACACAGTACAACATTATACTGCAGAGTACTACACTATACAACACAATACTATTCTATACTACACGATAGTACACAGTACTACACTATACTACAGAGTACTACACTATACTACCCAATACTATACTAAAGTACACAGTACTACCCAGCACTACACTATACTATACTTCACTATACCACACAGTACTACACTATACTACACAGTACTAAATTATACTACACAGTACTACTCTAAACAACACAATGCTATACTAATAATAATAATAATACATTTTATTTGTACCGCACTTTACATTCCTGGGAGTCTCAAAGTGCTACAGAGTTAAAAGGGTATAATAAAAATAGATGTAAGAAAAACGAGAAAAGAACTAAAAAAAATAAAACAAAACAAAACAAACAAAACACATAGCATAGGAAACATATCAAAGGGCATAGAGCTAATCAAAGGCCTTTTTGAAAAGGTGGGTCTTGAGTCCACGTTTAAAAGCAGCAACCGTTTGTGGTGCTCTCAGGTGGTTGGGGAGAGCATTCCACAGTTTTGGTGCAGCCGAGCAGAAGGCTCGTTCGCCCATGGTGTGTAGCTTAGTCCTGGGGGCTTTGAGGAGGTTGGCTGTGCCGGAGCGGAGGGAGCGTGAGGAGGTGTGGGGGGTGAGGAGTTCCTTGAGGTAGGCAGGGGCATTTCCGTGCACACATTGGTGAGTGAGAAGGGAGACCTTGTACTGGATCCTGTGTTCCACTGGGAGCCAGTGTAGTGATCTGAGGATGGGGGTGATGTGGTTGTATTTTCGCACCCTCATCAGGATCCTAGCAGCGCTGTTCTGGATGTATTGGAGTTTTTGAATGCTTTTACTAGGGATCCCAATGAGGAGTGCGTTACAGTAGTCAAGCCTGGAAGAGACAAAGGCGTGGACTAGCCTCTCTGAATCTGCCAGGGTGAGCGAGGGACGGAGTTTTGCAATGTTCTTGAGATGGAAGAAGGAGGTCTTGCAGAGGTGTTTGATGTGGGTCTCGTATGTGAGGTGGGGGTCCATTTTCACGCCTAGGTTAGTGACAAGGGTGGAGAGAGGAATGTCATGTCCGGAGAAGGAGATGGTGGTGATGGCGGATGACCGGACCTGGTGTGGGGTACCGACCAGCATGGCTTCGGTTTTGGAGCTGTTGACCTGGAGAAATCTGTGGTTCATCCACGCCTTAGTCTCCTCCAGGCAAGCGATCAGTGAGGGGGGGGGTGATGAAGGTGAAGATGGCGAAATCCGGATGTACAGCTGTGTGTCGTCAGCATAGCAGTGGAACGACACACTGTGTCGGTTGATGATGCGGCCAAGGGGGAGCATGTACAGGGTGAACAGCAGGGGACCGAGGACTGATCCCTGGGGAACACCGCAGGTGACGGGGTGGGTAGAGGACCTTGCACCTCCCAGGGACTACAGGGACTCCCAGAATAGGGTACTACACAGTACTACACTATTCTACACAATACTATACTATCCTACATGATAGTACACATTACTACACTATACTACAGAGGACTACACTATACTACCCAATACTATACTAAAGTACACAGTACTACCCAGCACTACACTTTACTATACTTCACTATACCACACAGTACTACACAGTACTAAATTATACTACACAGTACTACTCTATACAACACAATACTATACTACACAGTACTACACTATACTACCCAATACTATACTAAAGTAAACAGTACTATCCAGCTCTACACTATACTATACTACACTATACTACACTACACTATACTAAACTATACCACACAGTACTACACTATACAACACAGTATTATACTATACTACACTGTACTACACTACACAATATTATACTATACTACACAGTACGACACTATACTACTCAATATCATACTATACTACACAGTACTACATTATACTACACAAGCCTAGCCTAGCCTAGCTTAGCAGTGCTATGTGTATTCATTCCATGTATGGGTCTAGTGGTGCTTCATAGTCAGAGGAGGCGGGGCTAAAATGTTGTCTTTCAAATCCTCTGTATGCAATAGGACGGTACTACAACCAATCAGTGTAATCTTTAGGATGACGTAGTTAGAGCGACTGAAAGTTAATGGAGGAGTCTGGAGAAAGTTAGGAATGACTAAACAAAATGGTGGATTATGGAGCTGAACGACTGTTGTCGCTTCTGTAAAAAGAGTTTAAAGATTGTTGACGTTTTCTCACATTCTTCACTCATCTGTGATAAAAGGAAATCTACACCTGTTGTTGTTCTTCTTCTATGGTTGTTTACGCTTATGTCATCATTTTGACTTCTATTTCCCCATGTGTTGCCATGTAACCCCAGGCACATGGGTTTATTATTGTTCGTCGTCTTTATTATTCTAACTCTGATTAATACAAAAAACTTTGCAAAAAAATGCAACCTGAACTGCAGTAAATTGAACAAAAATTTTGAAGCAAAAATATGGGAACTGGTCTCAAAAGATGTGCTATCTATCAGAATTGACATTGTGATGCACAGATTTCGTATAAAAGGCGAAAAACCAATGAAAAATATCCATCTGAAATGAATTGGTCCATGTTTACATGGGTATAACTCCCAAACAAGGCATCGTAGTATTTTGCAGTAAAGATTTGTCAGACTGGCCCAGAGATTACACATGTGGTCTCATAATTCTTATATGTCGTAGGGATTTCACAATTTTTCCAATATTACTGCTTCTCCATACTTTGTGGTACAGAATACATTTTTTACATGTACAGGCGTGTGGAGCTGTCTATGCGGCTGCCCTTTGAAGTTCCTTCCACTGTTCATCACCATGGCAACAGTGCTCCTGGCACTATGAAACACAGAGAGTAGGAGTGTAAAGATAAACCGATTTGAATTCGTTATCGGTTTGTGTCGTATCAGATCCGAGTGAATCAGTTCATAGAGCCCTGACAGTCCAGTGCTCTGGATTTAAGGCCGTGAACGAGTTTCTTGTGGTCCAACCACCGATCTGTAATTCTGTTCTTTACATCTGTGATAAGTAGCTGAACAATGACATAGCATTTATCTTTAGAACTTCATACATGTTAAAACTTCAGGAGAGGTTTATCTCATGATTTTTTAAGGTTAGGGTAGAGGTAAAGGAAATGACAGGAAGTGAAAAAATCAAAACATATTTATGGATAAAACCGCGAATCTGTGGTTGATCCATACACACGAATCATTTTATTTTGAAGGAAGGTAAATATCCGCTGACAGATTTTCAAACAACACTTAACCCTTTGTTGGTCAGCTCAACCGTATGGTAGAGGTAACTTTAAACCCTGATATCTAATCTAAATTTAAGTCCTTTGACTCCAAACTTCTTGGGTTGTCTCCCTCATTTTGTAAGAAGCATGTAATGCACAAAAACACCACTGAGTGGCACTGTCAATGATATATTCAGGTCATGCTAGTATGCCACCAACAAAGAACATTGTAACCGTGAAAACACCCCTGCTATGATTGTAACGGACCACGGG
This sequence comes from Siphamia tubifer, assembly GCA_020466265.1. NCBI lineage: Eukaryota > Metazoa > Chordata > Actinopteri > Kurtiformes > Apogonidae > Siphamia > Siphamia tubifer. The sequence goes on from CM035790.1 coordinate 35,168,168, forward strand.
AAACCCAAGCGCAGAACAGGAGACGTGCGTAAAAGTCCAAACAATGTTTTATTCTCACACAGGTTAGAATAACAACACAGAGAAGTGAGGACAGGTCCTCGTTAAAGTCTCTTGGAGCTGGGCTGTACTTATTCAAGCCGGGCCCGAAGGTCTTCCTCAGATCCAGGAGCGGGACTGGAATCAGACCGATTCTGGTCCACGGTTGAGGCTGATGACGAGGCTCGTAGTCGGGGTTCGTTCCGGGGTCGGGGCAGGCAGCAGATATCAGGGTCGGTGTTCGTTCCAGGGTCAGGGCAGGCGGCAAAAGGCTTATCAGGATCCGGACCAGGTTCAGAAACAGACAGGGACAACAGGCAGAAAACGGAGGTCGGACAGAAACGGGACTGGTACACGGAATTACAGGAGATACAGAATGCTGGAAAATCAGAGGACTGGTCATGATAATCTGGCAACGGTTCAGACCAGAATGCGGGCTTATATGCTCCTCACCTGATGGACACACCTGGGTCCATCAGGTGAGTCGCATAATCAAATCAAGAAGGGAAAACAGAATGATGTGAAAGGTGACACACAGGAAGAACATAGGGCAGACACACACAGACAGAGAAGAAAACAGAACACACAAGGAACAGAATATGACAATGATCTTTTCTTTTGGATACAAAATTGCAAGTAAGTTAAATATTTACATTTTATTAACTTTTAGAGAGTCTACTTTACATAAATAATCCTCATCGTGTTTCAGAAATACTTTGGTATTCATGTAATAATTTTTGGAAAATGTGCTCAACCAAAAAATAGAAATGTCATGAAACACTAATGCTAATGCTCATTGCTAATGATACAAATACAAAGATTTAGTACCTCTAATTTGAGCCAAGTCACAAATTATGTTTTTAAGATTGGTGAGGGAGTAATGTTTGAGTTTTAATACTTTAAAATATAACTTAAATGACATTAATTATACATATTAATTATGCACATTAATTATATATATTTGTATATATATATATATATATATATATATATATATATATATATATACGTTTCAATGACTGTTTTAAGTCATCTACCTGAAGTATGTCTGTTTGTTCGATTGCATTTCATGCAATTTAATATTTGGAATACATGTACCTAATATATATGTAAATACATAAATAAATGTATACGCATCTTTTTAACTAGAAATATGATATATATATTTACAACAATAATAGAATCCATTTACACTGATAAAAATGTCAAATGTCATCTAAATTTTCTGCAATAGTCAGTTCCCGAAGAGCAGATGTAATGTGATATATTACCCCTTTCGGTCAGCTCAACCATTTGGTAGAGTTCTGCAAAAGCTTTTTAGACAAGATTATCAGTTGATTTTCCTCAAAAAGAGTGTATTCTCACATTTACAGGAATGATTAAACTTTATGACATCGTTATCTTTTATTTTGTCTTTCTTGAGGGAAAGTAAGTTTTATATTTTAAATATGAGCAAAGTTTTGTAAAGAGTTTGGTAAAACACTAGATTATCATTTTAACATTTGACTAATATCAGTTATCTACAGGTATATTATCATTAATATCACTTATCTACAGGTATATTATCATTAATATCACTTATCTACAGGTTTATTATCATTAATATCACTTATCTACAGGTATATTATCATTAATATCACTTATCTACAGGTTTATTATCATTAATATCACTTATCTACAGGTATATTATCATTAATATCACTTATCTACAGGTATATTATCATTAATATCACTTATCTACAGGTATATTATCATTAATATCACTTATCTACAGGTATATTATCATTAATATCACTTATCTCACTTATCTCAATGTGATGCGGAAAAACAGGCTTTCTTCCATTGTTAAGCTTGCAGGGAAGGTGGTTGGAAAGCCACAACGACCACTGTGTGAAGGGTTTCGGTGTGCTGTAGTCAGGAAAGCCAGACAGATATCTGGGGACTCGTCACATCCTTTACACTCTCAGTTTGATATGCTACCATCTGGTCGTAGATTTAGAGTCCCAAGGGCGAGCCGCAATATATATAAAAAATCTTTTATCCCACATGCCATACAAGCTCTGAACGCCATATGACTGTACAAGGTGATCCCCTCAGAAGGCTACTGTCTTTTTGGCTGTTTGCACAACGTTTTTTTTTTTTTTTTTTGTATGTTTGTATGTTTGTGTATGTTGTGGAGTGTCCAAATCTGTTTTTATGTAAATTGACGTCCTGAGAGGCCGAAGGCAAATTTCCACCATGGTGGATAATAAAGTTTTTCTTATCTTATCTTATCTTATCTTATCTATAGGTATATTGTTCAGTAGTTCCTGCTCTATTATCTCTGTGACACTAAATACACAAAAGGATACAGTTTTGAAATTATGTTTGTTTCTTTTTCTTCTTGGTAACATAAAATAAAATAAGTCCTTAATAAGTCACATCTATGGCCATTATTGACGCAGTGGAGGAAATTTCTAATTCACTAGATAAAAAAAATATACCATTGGAATCTTTATTGACCTAAAAAAGGCATTTGATACTATTAATCACTCAATTCTACTTGAAAAAGTGGACAGGTACGGTATTCGAAGAGTCGCTTGGGAGGGTCTAAAAAGTTACTTATTGGAGAGACAACATGGGTAATTACGAATCAACACACAAACACATTACTTGTGGAGTACCACAGGGTTCCATATTGGGTCTGATTTTATTTAATTTATACATAAATGATATTTTTAAGGCATCAACACTACTGAAACTAATATTGTTTGCAGACAACACTAATGTTTTCTACTCAAGTTAAAGTTACGATGAAACTATAAAATGTGTAAATAAGGAATTATCAGAAATTAAAATGTTGATGGACAATAACAAGTTATCTCTCAACCTGGAAAAAACGAAGGTAATAATGTTTGGAAACTTCAAGGAAAATGCAAATAATTTTGTAGCCATTGAAAATACAAAGGTTGAAAATGTAACAGAAATTACATTTTTGGGAGTAATAATAGACAAGAACTTAGAAAACTCATATTTACTACATCCAAAAGAAAATTTCAAAAAATATAGCAATAATCAATAAAGCAAAGTGGGTACTCAACTATAATGCCCTCTATATTTTATATTTCAGTTTGATATTTCCTTACATAACTTATGTAATAGAAGTCTGGGGTAACAACTATGAGAGTTCACTACATCCATTGATAATCCTACAAAAGTAAGAACCATATGCAAGGCTGATTATTTGGAACACACCAACACACTCTTCGTGCAGTCAAAAATTCTAAAACTAATTGATTTGGTGCAACTGCTTTTCAAAGCCAGTAAAAATCCCCTCCCAAACAATATCCAAGGCCTATTTTCAGAAAGACAAGATGAATGATACTATCTGAGGGGAAGAGGTAAACTTGTTCCACCAGCGATGGTATTTGTATATTACTATTGTTGGTATTTGTATATTACCATTGTTGGTATTTGTATATTACTATTGTTGGTATTTGTATATTACCATTGCTGGTATTTGTATATTACCATTGTTGGTATTTGTATATTACCATTGTTGGTATTTGTATATTACCATTGTTGGTATTTGTATATTATCATTGCTGGTATTTGTATATTACCATTGTTGGTATTTGTATATTACCATTGTTGGTATTTGTATATTACCATTGTTGGTATTTCTATATTACCATTGCTGGTATTTGTATATTACCATTGTTGGTATTTGTATATTACCATTGTTGGTATTTGTATATTACCATTGCTGGTATTTGTATATTACCATTGCTGGTATTTGTATATTACCATTGCTGGTATTTGTATATTACCATTGCTGGTATTTGTATATTACCATTGCTGGTATTTGTATATTACCATTGCTGGTATTTGTATATTACCATTGCTGGTATTTGTATATTACCATTGCTGGTATTTGTATATTACCATTGCTGGTATTTGTATATTACCATTGCTGGTATTTGTATATTACCATTGCTGGTATTTGTATATTACCATTGCTGGTATTTGTATATTACCATTGTTGGTATTTGTATATTACCATAGCTGGTATTTGTATATTACCATTGTTGGTATTTGTATATTACCATTGTTGGTATTTGTATATTACCATTGCTGGTATTTGTATATTACCATTGCTGGTATTTGTATATTACCATTGCTGGTATTTGTATATTACCATTGCTGGTATTTGTATATTACCATTGCTGGTATTTGTATATTACCATTGCTGGTATTTGTATATTACCATTGCTGGTATTTGTATATTACCATTGCTGGTATTTGTATATTACCATTGCTGGTATTTGTATATTACCATTGCTGGTATTTGTATATTACCATTGCTGGTATTTGTATATTACCATTGCTGGTATTTGTATATTACCATTGCTGGTATTTGTATATTACCATTGCTGGTATTTCTATATTACCATTGCTGGTATTTGTATATTACCATTGCTGGTATTTGTATATTACCATTGCTGGTATTTGTATATTACCATTGCTGGTATTTGTATATTACCATTGCTGGTATTTGTATATTACCATTGCTGGTATTTCTATATTACCATTGCTGGTATTTCTATATTACCATTGCTGGTATTTCTATATTACCATTGCTGGTATTTCTATATTACCATTGTTGGTATTTGTATATTACCATTGCTGATATTTGTGTCATGAAGGGTGAGGTGAAAGAGGACTCAGATGCACAGTGCTGAAGGGAGAACAGATTTAACAACAAAAACCCAACATAAAGACAAGACAGAGACAAGACCAAACCAAAACCTGGGCATAGAACGGCCAGAGTCCATGGTGATGATAAATGTCTGGGTTATGGTGACTGAGGAGATGGGAAAGTGTCCGGATCATGGAGGTGACGATATAGAATGGTCCCGCACTGGCAACTGCAAGCCTCACTGCTTTTATAGCCGCAGATGAGGAATGGCTTGCAGTTGCGCAGTGCGGGGCCAGGTGAGTATGAGAGCACTGGGGGAAAGGTCAACGAAGCAGAGGTCATGATAATTTGTCTATTACCATTGTTTCGATTAAGAAATACTATCACTGATAGCAATATATATAAATCTATGTGTTCTCCTGAAACTGCACTACACTGTTTTTCTATGTAACCTATGGTTACACTGGTGTATTTGATCATATGTATTTAGTTTATTTGTCTTGTTTACGAGCTGACTACTGAGTTGTGTACATTTTTTGTTTTAAGCACATAAGAACAAAGGTATCAAGAAATGTGGTATTCTTATTGTGAATAAGTCCAGGGGTGGGATTTAATAAGTTTTCTTCATCCCACGCCCTTTCAGGCACCTTTCTTTTTTTCCCCTATTTGTTTTGGTATTCTGGCCACATGTATATATATGTGTGTTGTTTTTCATATTGAATTGATGGTGAATTGACCATTGAATGGAACTGCCTGAAATGAATAAGAAAAAGGTTAAATTGTCAATTTGTATTGAATCAAACTGAACTGATTCTGTTCCTATCAAATAGATCTGAATCGTTTACTAATTTTTATGAATTGCCCTGGATTGGATCGTAGTCTGTGAATCAAGATTCAAATCAGATCGTTACGTGACTGAAAGATTCACAGCCTTAATACACATATATACTTAGACGCCTCAGTGACCGTGGTCGTCCACTGCAGGGCGGCCATCTTGGATTGGGGCCACTCCTACAGACCATAGAGGAATGATGTACTGATACAATTAAAGTGGTCATAAATCGCCCAATTCTCAAGCAATATTGATGGGGTTTGTGACAAACGCATTTACCTTTAGTAAATGAGATGGAAGTTAAAGACAGATGGTTTGACTTCCTCTCTGACTGACTGTTTGGTTAGCGATAAACAGCCGTTTGGTTAGCGGTAAAAAGCTGTTTGGTTATCAGTAAACAGATGTTTGGTTAGCGATAAACAGCCGTTTGGTTAGCGGTAAACAGCTGTTTGGTTAGCGATAAACAGCTGTTTGGTTAGCAGTAAACAGATGTTTGGTTAGCGATAAACAGCCGTTTGGTTAGCGATAAACAGCTGTTTGGTTAGCGGTAAACAGCTGTTTGGTTAGCAGTAAAAAGCTATTTGGTTAGTGGTAAACAGCTGTTTGGTTAGCGATAAACAGCTGTTTGGTTAGGTTTGGCAAGGCCTTTTCACTCTGCTTCAGAGGATTGGACGCCATCCAATGCTTTTGAGGATGATCTTGTCCTCTCACAAAGACATCCAGTATGGAGGCTCATCCTCTGATCCCTTTCCAATCAAAAGTAGTGTGAAACAAGGATGTGTACTTGCTCCACCACTTTTTAGCATCTTTTTCTCCCTGTTAATGGACATCTCTTCAACCTTGCATGTCTCTGTGCAAAATCAAAGGTATGCAAAGTCCTGATTATGCTTCCTTACCTGCACACACAGAGCAGGCCTTACAGCGACTCATTGACTAATTTGCTCATGCATGCAACAAATTTGTTCTCAGCATGAGCATCAAGAAGACCAAAGTCATGGGTCAGGATGTTTGCAGCATCCCCAGAATCTCCATCGATGACTACATCCTCGAGGTGGTGGCTACATTTACTGTTGTGTCCTTACAGTTCTCATTAGATCATCCATAGACTCAACACAGTCTGGTGTCTTTGGTGAAGCTCTTCTGTTTAAATAACTCTGCTGGAGTTAGAGGGACACCTTGTGTATCTTTGAGCGTTGAGCTCTTTCCTTTGTAGATGTCTATACACCGCTGCCTCTGCTCGGCCTGATTCAAGATGGCGGTGCTGTGGGATGACTGACAGTCTATGAGGCATCTATGTATATATATATAGTCTATTTAGACTATGGGAGGAGCTTTAACATGATTGACAAACACTGTGGGCAGGGCTTGCACATGATTGACAGACTAACAGATCTGCTTCAGTTTGATGAGTTCAGTGGTTTTAAAACTGCTGTATCTCACTTATTTTTCACAGTACAGGAAAAATAAATATATCTACTTATTCCTCAGACCCTCCTGTCACTCATGATCACCATGAGTTCCGAGGAATGGTTTAACATTCAGACAGGCTTTACTCCAGTCAGCTTTGTCTGTGCGTATGCGTGTGTAACTCCAGGCCGATTTCCATGGCAACGGGGAAAGTCCCGTACTCACAGAAAATGGGAGGAGTCTTAATATAAGTGACTCAGTCCACAAACACTGACAAACAGATTCCACAGCAGATATTTCTTCCTTTCACCACAACTCCAGCGATCTGACAAGAGACAAACACACGGTTACATTTCCTTCAACTGATGGATGGAAGTCTGGTCTTAACTTTTTTGTCATAATTTAGATTTTTTTGGGTGGCTGTGGTTCAGTTGGTAGAGTGGGTCATCCAATGATTGAAGGGTAGGCGGTTCACGTCCCACCTCTGGCTGTCCACATGTCCAAGTCTCCTTGGGCAAGACACTGAACCCTAAGTGTCTCCCATTGGGGTCAGCCGTCATGCACAGGGGTCCTGTGTATCGGTAGCAGCCGTCTACTAGTGTATGAGTGGGTGTGAATGGGTGAATGTGAGGAATTGTAAAGTGTTTGGGCACCAACTGCTGAATAAAATGAACTATATAAGTACAGTCCATTTACCCTTTTTATCTGATCATTTTGACTTTTTCTCTTAAAATTATGCATTTTTATCTCTAACCCTCTGTCCAGGTGTGGAAGCTTCTGTCCATCTCTTACGGGTTAGTACAGTCTTGGGAGTTCCCCAGTCTAGCTCTGACTCCAGCTTCAGTTCCCAGGAACCAGATCTCACGAAAACTGTCTGAGCTGAAGATTGGAATCATGGAGCTGAGAAAAGTAAACACACACACTGGACCAATCACACCACAGCTCACCTTTACTGACCATGTAACCTCCTGTGCTGACCATGTGACCTCCTCTACTGACCACGTGACCTCCTGTGCTGACCACGTGACCTCCTCTACTGACCATGTGATCTGTGCTGACCACGTGACCTCCTCTACTGACCATGTGTTCTCCTGTGTTGACCATGTGACCTCCTCAACTGACAAATGTGACCTCCTGCTGACCATGTGATCTCCTCTACTGACCATGTGACCTATATTGACCATGTGACCTCCTGCTGACCATGTGACCCTCCAGGCTCATGAGGATGGATCAGACCTGTACTCGGAAAGCTTTAGTGCAGATTTGGCTCCATTTGGAAACTACTACCATGATCTGGGAAGTGATGAACCACTGCGACGAACGTACAAACTACTGGCCTGTTTTAAAAAGGACATGCACAAGGTGAGCGAGTGAGTGAGTGAGTGAGTGAGTGAGTGAGTGAGTGAGTGAGTGAGTGAGTGAGTGAGTGAGTGAGTGAGCAAGTGCTGCTGGGACATGAACAAGGTGAGTACTCACTCTGTACTGCAGTAGAAGTACAGCTACTGGTGTGGAAAAATACTCTGGTAAAAGTAAAAGTACAGATTCAACTGCTTTACTGAAGTAAAAGTAAAAAAGTACAACTCTGAACTGTAATAAAGTAAAAAGTGAAACTGCATTTTTGTTTTATTTATTTATTTGCTGTTGATGAAATAATACTTATTCAACTGGGAATGTTTTAAAAAATGAAGTATTTAAAATGAGTTAAAGTCACCAACAAGTGTTGCCCTGTATAACAAACCCTGCCCCCTTGCACAGATTTGACCTGATTGGTCCTGTCTCTTATCATTGTGAACACTTGTTGGTGACTTTGACCTTTGACCTCCATTCACCATACTTTAACAGGATTTTTTCTGGACCAGTTCACACCTTTACTGAACATTTACTGGAACCTGGTCCAGTCGTTTCTGTGTAAAACTGATAGTCCAGGGGCCAAAGGCCCAAATTTGAAGCTGGCTTTGTCCGTTAATTTTTTTATTTTTTTTGCTGTTTGTTGTTGTCCAAGGTCTACTCATTAAGATAACAAAGGGTGCCCAGTCATATCCCTGGAATAATTCCAGATATTGTTCCTTTATTGTGGGATGTGCTGCAGTCATAGCCTACATTCTAACATTTTGACATTCTTCACTTTATGTTCACCAGAGTCTATATATCATACTTATTTTTGTGATTGTTGACATAATAGAATGAGTTTAAGGCCTGGGGGTGGGGTTCCAGTTTTGGTTGGGGGTGTGGTCATGCAATCAGGGGCAGGGCTTAGACAAAAAATCCCTTTATTACTCTATTACTTTGGTTGTTAATGTGAGCCTTAAATTAAATTATTATTCATACACTCTTTTGTCATCTTTGTTTTTACTTCTGCAGGGACATATGAGGGACACTATTGGATAATTCAAGCCAACTTATGTAGTTATCTTGCTAACTCTGTCCATCACACTTCCCCCAAAACACCACAGCATGCATATGCTAAGCAGAGAAAATATTTTACTGTAATGATGAAAGAGCAGTGACATGTACTGACTGTTCACCAGTGAACTAGACCCATAGTTTGACAACACTGGTTAAAGCACCCAACTGTCAGCTAGTAAATGCTAGTCACTGAGTTTTTAAGTTAATATGTTAAGCTGGTCAACAGGCAATATCTTTTCACTCTGCTAAAGAAGATTGGATGCCGTTCAAAGCTTTTGAGGATTATCTTGTCCTTTCACAAAAACATGTACGGCTCCATCCAGTATGAAGGCTCATCCTCTGACCCCTTTCCAATCAAAAGTGGCATGAAACAAGGATGTGTACTTGCTCCTCCACTTTTTGGCATTTTTTTCTCCCTGTTGATGGACATTTCTTCAACCTTGCACGTCTCTGTGCAAAATCAAAGGTATGCAAAGTCTTGATTAGAGAGATGCTGTTTGCCAATGATGCTGCCTTCACTGCACACACAGAGCAGGCCTTACAGTGACTCATTGACTGCTTTGCTCATGCATGCAAAAAATTTGTTCCCAGCATCAGCATCAAGAAGACCAAAATCATGGGTCAGGATGTTTGCAGCATCCCCAGAATCTCCATTAATGACTACTTCCTCGAGGTGGTGGCTACATTTACTTACCTTGGGTCAACCATCTCCAGCAATCTGTCTCTGGAGGCAGAGCTAAACAATCGCATTGGCAAAGCAGCAATAGCAATGGCTCACCTTGGAAAATGCATATGGGACAACGGCATGCTGACTACCAACACCAAGGTAGAGATATACAAGGCTTGTATACTAATGCTTTCCACATGCGCTGTATCAAAAAAGTCCTGGGCATTAGCTTGCAAGACCATGTCTCCAACAAAGCTGTTCTGGCACAGGCGGGAATGTTCAGCATGTTTCCCTTGCTCAGTCAGAGGCGATTGTGATGGCTGGTTCATGTTAGCCGAATGAACGATGGCCGTTCATTCCGCTAACATGGCCGCTCTAGACCTGCGGGAAGACCCGTCCTCCACTACAAGGACATCCTCAAACATTACATAAAGGCAGGAGGCAGGCATTACAGGCAGGCTGGGAAGAAGTGGCTGTTGATCGTAAAAGCTGGAAACATGCTGTTGAGACCAGCGTCCAAACCAGTGAGAAGAGGAGAGAGGAACAGTGGGAAGACAGAAGATATCAAAGGCAGCAGAGGCCAACAAGAGCCCCCAGGCCGCCAGGCACGGAATTCATCTATGACAACTGCAACAACGTCTGCCGTTCCAGAATTGGACTCTTTAACCACACCCGGCGCTGTCACCCAGCTATGAACTGATCCACGGCGCAACTCCATTATCGGTCGAGACAGAAGAATGCCAACAACATTAAGCTAATAGATTGCTTATTTTAATTATATTAAGTGTTGAAATAGTAATGGTCCTGGTTCCCTTGTAAAAGTCAGGACATTGTCCCTGATTATCATCTCAAAAGTCTGTTAACTAACCCTCACGCCCACTCCAAACCACACTGCTTTTGGACTGAGTCATGTGACCTTTCCAGTCCACTGACTAGCATGACTTTTAAAATGTTGGGGGGTTAGGGTTACTCAACATTCTCCTCTGTACTAGTTTACATCTAGTACGTAAGCATATTTTTAAAGACACTAAGCAATGGACAAAATTAATTGAATAATTTGTGTGCGGCTGTGGCTCAGTTGGTAGAGCGGGTCGTCCAATGATTGAAGGGTTGGTGGTTTATGTCCCGGCTCTTGCTGTCCACATGTCGACGTGTCCTTGGGCAAGACACTGAACCCTGACTTAGGCCCCCAGTAGGACTGACCTTAGACCTTAGAAACCTACTGGTGTATGAGTGTGTGTGAATTGGTGAATGTGAAGCTCCTGTAAAGCACTTTGAACCATGAAGGTGGAAAAGAACTATATAAATGCAGACCATTTACCATTTAACCATTGCACCACCCTGTTAACTACTGCACCACCATGTTAACTACTGCACCACCCTGTTATCTACTGCACCACCCTGTTAACTACTGCACCACCCTGTTAACTACTGCACCACCCTGTTAACTACTGCACCACCTGTTAACTACTGCACCACCCTGTTAACTACTGCACCACCATGTTAACTACTGCACCACCCTGTTATCTACTGCACCACCCTGTTAACTACTGCACCACCCTGTTAACTACTGCACCACCCTGTTAACTACTGCACCACCTGTTAACTACTGCACCACCCTGTTAACTACTGCACCACCCTGTTAACTACTGCACCACCCTGTTAACTACTGCACCACCCTGTTAACTACTGCACCACCCTGTTAACTACTGCACCACTGTTTTTAACCACTGCACCACATACATACTTCTATCAAAGCACACACCAAACTGACATATTTATTGGTGCAAAACTGACCAACACAACAAATGATATATGAAATATGTTAAATGTGTTAAGCGTGTTACATGTGTTAAATGTGTAATAAGACAGGAAGGACATTCAGAGAAACAGAAACACAAGTAAAGGCCATGAAACACAAGTTTAAATCAGTGATAACAGATGACTGTCAAACATATTATGGACTGGAACAATGCAAACATCAAACAACATAACAGTAGTTATTAATGAGTCCATAGGAAACAGAAAGTGGAGCCTCACCATCGCGAACAGAAATGAGGAAACAGGCATGATGTCACACACCTGGAACATCCTGAGAGGAAACCGTGAGAGCAGGAGGTGTGACTAACCTGTTAATATGAACTAACCTAACATGTTAGTTAATATTGACAAATTAGTTCAGTGTGACGCCAGATGCTGTCTTTACACCTCTTCTTAGTGTCTTCCTGTCTTGAGGCACCGCTGTCTCACACCACAGACATGCTCCTGGTTAGTACACCCCAGTGTTGTACCTGAATGAGTTCATTGAACGATCATTCACAAACAATATCATATTGACTTGTTCACTTTTGCCAAATGAATGGGAAGTTGTGAACGCGGTTATTCTGGCATTTATTGAACTGCTCTCTTATGTAGTTCACATTTCGTTCTTATCTTGTCATTTTTGTATTATTCTGAACAAATTTTGGCAACATGATGTTGTGGAATAGCCAATGAGAAGTGTTTTGGGCAGACCAGAGAGAGAGAGAGAGAGAGAGGGGTGCAAAGAGTTTTTGGGAGCGGAGAATAAGAGTTAAATGTACAGAGTGTGACCAGCGATTGGAGCAGGTGTTGTCCTGTTCTTGGAAATAAACATTGAAAATGAAGCTCAATGAAACTGCTCCTTGTGTTCTAAGAACCTGCAGAGGGAAGTTAACCCCCGAGTGGAGGACGGCATTTTCCCCTGATTTCCTGACTACGGTCAAGATAACGTTAGGAACGATTAATAATAAGTTTACAATAATAACACAAAAAAAAGAACGAAAAAGTTCATTTTGGGATCCATGAACTTCTAGTTCATAATTTGGAAGAATGAATGATGAACTGAACTAATTAATACTGAGTCACTTGAACTGAACACCTAATCAAGGTGAACTTTCCCAACACTGGTACACTCTCAGTGGTGCCTCTGTAGAAGGTGGTGAGGATGGATGGACTGAGGTGTACTTTCTTTAGCCTCCGCAGGACCTGCAGGCGCTGGTGAGCCTTTTTTACAGTGGAAGAGATGTGCAGCGACCAGGAGAGGTCATTAGCTACGTGGACCCCAGGAACTTGGTGTGTGGGACAGTTTCTACTGCAGTGTCCTTGATGTAGAGTGGGATGTGCACAGGCCGTTTCCTCCTGAAGTCAATCAGCAGTTCTTTGGTTTTTTCCACGTTCAGGAACAAGTTGTTACTGCTGCTCCAGTCTGCAAAAAGTTCCACCTCCTCCCTGTAGTGCTTCTTGTCGTCATCCTGGATGAGACCCACTATTGTTGTGTCATCTGCATACTTAATGATGTGGTTTGTCTTGCACTTAGCACAACAGTCATGGGTCATGAGGGTGAAAAATAGGAGACCGAGAACACACCCCTGTGGAGAGCCTGTGATGGTGTTTGACCTATTTCTTCCTCCCCTTACAAATTGAGGCCTTTTTGTTAAAAAGTCCAGTATCCAATTTTGCAGGGCAGTGTTCAGTCCAAGTGGGCCCAGTTTGTTGATCAGATGCTGTGGGATGATAGTATCAAACGCTTCAAGGTGTTCCAGGGAGAGGTAGAGTGTAGTGGATAAGGCATCGTCAGTAGAGCGGTTTGGGGAAAATGAAGTGGGTTGAGTGAGCGGGATAGGATGGAGGTGATGCAACTTTTGACCAGCCTTTCGAAGAACTTCATGATTATTGATGTTAGTGCTCCTGGACGATAGTCATTCAGTGTTGTTACTCTGGATTTTTTTGGGACCGGGATGATTGCTGAGGCTTCATAGCAGGAAGGCACAACAGCTTGACGCAGAGAGATGTTGAAAATGCCTGTAAGGACGTGTGTCAGCTGTTCTGCACATTCCTTAAGCACACGGCCTGGTATCTGATCTGGACCAGAAGGGGCAGCATTTAACTGTCAAAACCTCAGTGTCTGGTGAACAGTGTGAAAAGGTGTTTTTTGTGTCCTTGCACCATCTGTTATTGATGTAGATGTATAAACCTCCTCCTCGTGTCTTGTCGCTGAGGGCACTGTTCCGATCAGGCGGGTATGTTGTTAGCCCGACTGTGCTAATAGCATCATCTGTGACCGTGTCCTTTAGCCAGGTCTCCGTGAAAACTAGCACCCAACAGTCTCTCGCCTCCGTCTTTGATGTCATGTCCAGTCTGAAGTAATCCAGCTTGCTCTCTAGTGAGTGGGCATTTGACAGCAAAATCGATGGAAGTGGTGTTCTGCAGGTGTTAGCTTTAGCCCTAGTGCTAGCCCCACCACAAACTCCCTGCTTCTGCTTCGGCATACATTGCCGTCTACGTCTCCAGTGGAAGTGGGTGGCCCAATAGGAGGATGCTGACACTGAGCAGGCCTCCCCTTGTGTGCGCAGTAGTCCAAGGGTTTTCAGTAGGTCCATGGTGTGTGAATTCACAAAGTCCCATTTACATTTTCCTTTCAATAGTAAAAGTCTATACCTGTCATAAATCCTCCTTCCACCGCTGATTCGGTTAAAAATGGTGTGTTTTTCGCTGTTTCTGTCATGAACCCATGTAGCCGCAGCCGATGTGGGTGCCACCATATTGACAGCTTAGTTCATATTGACAGGGTAGTTAATATTGACAAGTTAGTTAATATTGACAAGTTAGTTAATATTGACAGGGTAGTTAATATTGACAAGTTAGTTAATATTGACAGGTTAGTTCATATTGACAGGGTAGTTAATATTGATAGGTTAGTTAATATTGACAGGTTAGTTAATATTGACAGGGTAGTTAATATTGACAAGTTAGTTAATATTGACAGGTTAGTTAATATTGACAGGTTAGTTCATATTGACAGGTTAATTAATATTGATAGGTTAGTTAATATTGACAGGTTAGTTAATATTGACAGATTTGTTCATATTGACAGGGTCATTAATATTGACAGGTTAATTAATATTGATAGGTTAGTTCATATTGACAGGGTAGTTAATATTGACAAGTTAGTTAATATTGACAAGTTAGTTAATATTGACAGGGTAGTTAATATTGACAGGGTAGTTAATATTGACAAGTTAGTTAATATTGACAGGTTAGTTCATATTGACAGGGTAGTTAATATTGATAGGTTAGTTAATATTGACAGGTTAGTTAATATTGACAGGGTAGTTAATATTGACAAGTTAGTTAATATTGACAGGTTAGTTAATATTGACAGGTTAGTTCATATTGACAGGTTAATTAATATTGATAGGTTAGTTAATATTGACAGGTTAGTTAATATTGACAGGGTAGTTAATATTGACAAGTTAGTTAATATTGACAGGTTAGTTAATATTGACAGGTTAGTTAATATTGAGAGGGTAGTTAATATTGACAAGTTAGTTAATATTGACAGGTTAGTTAATATTGACAGATTTGTTCATATTGACAGGGTCATTAATATTGACAGGTTAATTAATATTGATAGGTTAGTTCATATTGACAGGGTAGTTAATATTGACAAGTTAGTTAATATTGACAGGGTAGTTAATATTGACAGGGTAGTTAATATTGACAAGTTAGTTAATATTGACAGGTTAGTTCATATTGACAGGGTAGTTAATATTGATAGGTTAGTTAATATTGACAGGTTAGTTAATATTGACAGGGTAGTTAATATTGACAAGTTAGTTAATATTGACAGGTTAGTTAATATTGACAGGTTAATTAATATTGATAGGTTAGTTAATATTGACAGGTTAGTTAATATTGACAGGGTAGTTAATATTGACAAGTTAGTTAATATTGACAGGTTAGTTAATATTGACAGGTTAGTTAATATTGACAGGGTAGTTAATATTGACAAGTTAGTTAATATTGACAGGTTAGTTAATATTGACAGATTTGTTCATATTGACAGGGTCATTAATATTGACAGGTTAATTAATATTGATAGGTTAGTTCATATTGACAGGGTAGTTAATATTGACAAGTTAGTTAATATTGACAGGTTAGATAATATTGACAAGTTAGTTAATATTGACAGGTCAGTTCCACCTCCACAACATCAGCTGTTTTTTATAAATACGTCCTGGTGCCTCTGACCAAGGCAGAAGGAAAACACTGAAACATGTGAGCTGACAAAATACCTACATGTATGTCTGAGATAAAAGAAAGACTGATTTAATTAAACACAAACAAACAGACGTAAAAACAACAGCACTGTTTCCTTCAAGGGTAAAAGAGTCAAATTGTTTTTTCACAATGATCAGAGATACAGTCAATCAGGTCACATTTATGTGTTTGGGGGGGTGGGGCTTGTTTGGGGTTTTAGATCCTTCACACTGACTTTGTTGTTATTGTTTCCAGGTGGAGACGTACCTGACTGTGGCCAAATGTCGACTCTACCCTGAAGCAAATTGTACCCTGTAGTCCTGTCCACTGCGTCATGTAGCCCCACCCACTCCATCTGCTTATTTACCATGTTCTGTGACTGTACTAGCATTAGCATGCTACTATGTTTTTATGGAACTAAATAAAGTGCACTTGTGTTTATGTCTGTACTTTTTACTTTACATTTCACTTAGACATGTACTAACCCTAACTTTTGATTTCATCAGATAATTTTTTCCACCAACATAAATGTGAGTGAATTTGACAATTGCTGATAAAATTTATATCATTGTCAAAATAAATAAATGACATTTAAATAAACTAGGCTTTCAATTTCTCTAACTATAACAATCTGAGATAAATGTGATGAGTTACACACATGGTGAACTGTGGTGATCTCTATGAATAAGTGATCTAATTAGTATTCACAAACCTGGCTTCAGCAGGATGAATATGTCCCATTAAATGAATCCAGGTGAACTATCACACAGCCAGAACCAGTGGTGGTGGAGGAGGAGTGGCAGTAATATCTCACTCCAGTTTAGGTTTTAGCCCTAAAATTAATCCCACTTACCACTCCTTTGAAAGTCTAGTTTTATCCATTACTTTCCCCAACTGCAGAAACCAAAAACCAGTCCTTTTTGTCCTAGTTTATGTCCCTCCTGGTCCTTATTCACAGTTTGGATCTCATCAGTCTCTGACTTTCTATCCAGTGTAGTGTTGAACTGGGATAGGATTAGAATAGTTGGTGATTTGAACATACATGTTGATAACAACACTGACTCTCTTAGTAATGCATTTAGTGACCTACTAGATGGATTAGGCTTTATCCAAAATGTTCATAAACCAACCCACATTCACAGACACACCCTACATCTGATCTGAACTTTGTTCTGCGTGTTCATATTTATTGGTGTTTATTTTATTTTATATATATATATTTTTAGTTTTTAGCCATTGTTCTGCGTGTTCATATTTGTTAGTAGCTGCGTGTTGTTTACAGTATAGTTTGAGTGACGTTCCGAACAGCCAATCTTTACGCCTCCACTTGTCACTTTGGAGTCGTCATCCAATCGTCAGATAAAGGAGGCGGGGCTTGTGGAGGGAGGGCGGGAACAGGCAGTGGATCTGTCAGCAGCTTCTTCAGTTCTGGAGGAGAAACATCTATGATAATGACTGAAAAGAATGGGGCAAAATGGAAAATGTACACTCTGAGATCACCGAGTACACCTACAGGGATTTGGACTGGACCTAAACCTCGCTCCATGTGTGAATTTCTCCGCTTTTAACTCGGTGGAGGCATCCCGGACTGAAGAAAGACGAGGCGGCCTGAGGTCGTCCAGCCGTTGGTGGAGTTCCGCTGCGGACAGCGCTAGCTAGCTTAGCATTAGTTTAGCATTAGGTTGTTGTGAGCCACGAAGTGTCCACTTTTATTTCACGATTTTTCGTTTTATTAATTCACAAGGCGTTACGTAGCGTTGCGTCATGTTACTAGAACTGTTGCCCATAAATATACATTCCGTAGCGTTAGCATACATGCTAGGTGATTAACTACGGCAGAGCTAGCTTACTGTTATCAGTTAAAACTCCAGATTTGCTTTTCACCCCTGATTGAAAAGACTTCAGCTGAGATCCCAGAGTATAAATTTACCAAGAAGACACCAGCTATCATCCTGTCCGAACAGTAGATTTTTATGTTTTCAGTTTTTTCTATATCAAACCAGTCATAATCCGTGTAACTCTATTCAATTTGTATAGTATCTGACGATTTAATATGTTATACAAATTAATCAGCCACTACAACAGCTCTATTTTCCATTAAAATATTATACCATTACTTCTAGTAAAGATAGTGGAGGGTGTTTGGGGTTTTCTTCGTGAAATCTTTTCATCTTGGTGTTTGCTTCTCAGAGCCTAATTTTTCAAGCCACATATAAGATCGTTTTGTCCTAAAACTACGTTATGTTTGGAAATTAAACTAGTCATATATTCTGATTAGTGTAAAATTGTTTTGTCTTAAAACCATCTTTTGTCAGAAGCTGTGAAAGGACCCAAGACACTGAACAGCTGGGATGCTATTTATTACTAACTTATTTTTTTCATAACAAACATCAGATTTGTTTTGGTCAGAAGAGAGGGGGGTTCGTTCTGTTTAGACACTCCTGGTTCTGTTGGTGTTTGGATCATCTGTAGACACTCTTGGTTCTGTGTGGATCATCTTCAGACTCTCTTGATTCTGTTTGGATCATCTTTAGACACTCCTGGTTCTGTGTGGATCATCTTCAGACTCTCCTGGTTCTGTTTGGATCATCTTCAGACTCTCTTGATTCTGTTTGGATCATCTTCAGACTCTCCTGGTTCTGTTTGGATCATCTTCAGACTCTCCTGGTTCTGTTTGGATCATCTTTGGACAGTTTGTTTGTCAGATGTAAGAACAATGGGTAGCCAGGGAAGCCCGGTGAAAAGTTACGACTACCTCCTGAAGTTCCTGTTGGTGGGAGACAGTGATGTGGGTAAAGGAGAGATTCTGGACAGTTTACAGGATGGTTCTGCTGAGTCTCCATACGCTTACAGCAGTGGTGAGTCATTAAAACGGGTACAGTCCTTTAAAATGACTGTCTGTCTGTCTGTCTGTCTGTCTGTCTCTATATATATATATATATATATATATATATATATATATACACTCACACACATGTGGCTCCAGTCTTACTTTTTCACAGGTAGCAGTGGTGCCACCTAGCTTTTCATTTAGTTGCACCAAAACAAATTAGGTAGCACCATGTTTTTCATTACATAGCGTGTTTATAATGTTATGTTTATGAAAGTTAAAGATTGACAATTACCCAATTTGATAATTGTAATATATTTTAATGTGAATTCAAGTTTCACTGCACGAGCACCAGTACAAACAGATGACATATTAATGATGTGATGTCAGACAACATTCTGAACATTTCACTTCGTGCTAACTTAAACACAACTCATTCATTCACACTGACCTTGAACTAAACATCCTTCATATATTCCCTGGCTGCAGGTCACATCATTCTAGGGAAAAATTTTTTACTCTGTCCACTGTCTCCCGCCTTTTGTTTAGCCACATTTTGAAATAACAGTGCATTTTGTAAAAAACATCCAAAATGTAATAACTTTTTAATAAATGATAGTGTAGTGATAGTACTAGTTAAGTACTGCTCCTAGGATAATACACTGTTACTAATAAAAGAACTAGCTTTGACTAATACTATAAAATAAAATCCAATTGAATAAATAAATAAACTATGCTTTAGAATTATTATTATTACACAATGAACCATGTTATAGACTTAGACTTCCTTTATGGTCATTGCACAAGAATACACACAACAGTGGAATTTTTGGCAACGAGACGTCATTGCTTGGCTTCCGGGGCACACATACTAAATATATAAGTAAAAGTAAAAAACAGCTAAGGAACAGAGTAAAACAGAATGAATAGTGTAAAAACAGAGTAATTAGTGCAAATAAAAAAAAATTTAGCAGCTGGGGGGTGGGGGTTGTTTCACAACCAGGAGGTAGTTTTCTGTCCATTTTATGGGTAAGTGCACTGAGAGTATATTGTCCATGAGGTAGATGAATGTGTGTGTGGGTGGTTGTTATTTGGCATTCAGCAGTCTGGTGGCCAGGGGGAAGTAACTATTCCTGAATCTGGCCGTTCTGCAGCAGATGCTGCGGAGCCTTCTGCCAGATGCCATGCGAGTGAACAGTCTGTGCTGGGAATGAGTGGGGTCAGAGAGGATCCGGTGGGCTCTGGATATGCAGCGGCTCTCTGCTATGTCCTGGATTGTAGGGAGCGGGGCCCCGATGATCTTCTCCGCCGTCCTCACCACCCTCCGCAGAGACTTCCAGTCTGAGGCCCTGCAGCTCCCGGACCAGATGGAGATGCAGCTGGTCAGCAGGGTCTCTATTGTCCCTCTGTAGAAGGTGGTTAGGACGGGGGGGGGGGGGCTCTTCTCAGCCGTCGCAGGAAATGCAGGCGCTGCTGTGCCTTCTTCACCAGGGAGGAAGTGTGGAGTGACCAACTGAGGTCATCTGTGATCTGCACCCCCAGGTACTTGGTTGTGCTCACGATTTCCACCGCTGTGTCATTGATGTGGAGGGGTGTGTGGCTGGGTCTGGATCTCCTGAAGTCTACGATGATCTCCTTCATTTTGTCGACATTCAGGACCAGGTTGTTCACCTTACACCAGTCTACAAGATGTTGCACTTCCTCCCTGTAAGCCAGTTCCTTATCGTCCTGAATGAGACCCACAACTGTTGTGTCGTCCGCGTACTTCAGGATGTGGTTGCTGCTGTACCTGGGGCGACAGTCGTGGGTCATCAGAGTGAATAGCAGGGGGCTCAGAACGCATCCCTGGGGGGAGCCGGTGCTCAGGGAGATGACACTGGATGTGTTCTTGCCCACTCAGACAGACTGGGTTCTGTCAGTGAGGAAGTCCAGTAACCAGTTGCAGAGGGATGTTCTGAGACCCAGGGGCTCCAACTTGCCAACCAGGTCCTGGGGGATGATTGTGTTAAAAGCACTGCTGAAGTCCAAGAACAGCATCCGTACATGGGTGTTCCTCTCCTCCAGGTGCTCCAGGCTCAGGTGGAGAGAAGCGGAGATGGCATCCTCAGTGGAGCGATTTAGCTGGTATGCATATTGGTGGGGGTCAAATGATGGGGGGAGTATGGAGATGATGTGGTCCTTCACAACCCTCTCGAAGCACTTCATGAGTGCAACAGGGCGAAGGTCGTTAAGGCATGCGACGGCTGGTTTCTTGGGCACTGGGATTATTGTGGCTGACTTGAAACATGGGGGGACGACAGCCTGGTTCAGCGAGACGTTGAAAATGTCCGTGAGCACATGGTTATTACTTTTAATACAGAATAAAAAAGTTGCATGTGCATTTTGTAATAATCTAAAAATGTAATAACTTAATACTTCATGAAACAACATTTATTATAAAATGGAATAACTTGCTGTATAATGAAAAAACATTTATTATTAAATTGAATAACTTATTATATAATAAAAAACATTAAATATAAAATGGAATAACTTACTATATCATGAAAAAACATTTATTATAAAATGGAATACGATATTATATCACGAAAAAAAATTTATTATAAAATGGAATAACTTATTTTATAATGAAAAACCATTTATCATAAAATGGAATAACTTATTATTTCAGTGTTTCTGCTACATGCATTTAGTAGCGGTGGGCCGCCACTACTAATTCTCCCCTGCCACTTGTTGCAAATACATTACGGCGTCGAAAACAAAAGTGTCCAGAACTACAGATAATAACCTTGAATCATACACTCTTTGCGAGAGCACATCTTGGAAGTGATAGATCAGCTGATCAGACAGTCGGAGGAGGAGTGTGATTCGGGCAACAAAAAGGTCGACTTATTAGGGTAGTTTAAGATAACTCCTTATTTTTAAAAGTTAAATAGATATTCACCAAATATAGACGTTGCGTAACATAACAGCTTAATTTAATTGCGCGCGGTGCCAACTAAGCTAATTTATAATATAGCATTAAGCTAATATCTACACGAGCTAATGCTAACTCCAGATGAGTTTATGGAAGTATTTCTGGAAAAATATAAAAACATTGATGAGGATGAGCCTACACAGGTATCATTAACCTTTTACTAAGTCATAGATAAACATAAGTTATGTTCACATTTGGAATTAAACATCAGTATCAATTAACTAGAATGTTTTATGTAATTCAAACAGACAAGTAAGGTTAGTCAGGGAGGAGTGATGGAGGAAGAGGTCAAAGGTCAGACTGGCACCCATTTAGGGTATATATATATATATATATATATATATATATATATATATATATGTATACATATATGTACACAAACATATTGTTGTGGATTTTCGTTGTGGATCAAGGATGTCCACACCAGAAGTTGAGTAGGAAAAGGCTCAGTATATTTTTACATGTATGTGTCTTTTATAGTCCATTCTCAGATAACAGTTACCCATGCTAAACCTGCTCTAACCAGTTCCTTGATGTCATGCGTTTGTTTGTTGTTAGTCACAAGGACAGAACAGTGACTCCACTTATCTATCGTACAAATTTATCTCCAGCTGGAAACCACTATTCTTCTGACTCATGCTTTGTCACACCTTGTATGTTTAACACATCTTTACACATATATTTATATCTCTATATATTTATATACATATAGGTATATATATGGTATATATATATATTCCCTTCAATATATAAAATGTTCCTCTCGCCCCACCTGTGCGGTGTCTCCTTCAGACTCGGGTCCTCTACCAGAGGCCCCTTCCACCTGTGCGGTGTCTCCTTCAGACTCGGGTCCTCTACCAGAGGCCCCTCCCACCTGGGTGGTGTCTCCTTCAGACTCGGGTCCTCTACCAGAGGTCTGGGAGCCTGAGGGTTCTGTGCAGGATCTTAGCTGTTCCTAACAATGTTCTCTTTTGGACACAGATCTCTGATGTTGTTCCTGGTATCTGCTGGAGACATTGTCCCAGCTTGGGGGTCACTGCCCCTAGTGCCCCCATCACTACTGGTACCACTGTTGCCTTCACACTCCACATTTTCTCTAACTCCTCTTTCAGCCCTTGGTATTTCTCTTCTCTTCTCATGTTCTTTCTTTCTCATGTTGCTATCACTGGGGACTGCTACATCTATCACCACCACTGTCTTCTCATGTTTATCCACCACCACTATGTCAGGCTGATTGGCCATCACCATCTGGTCTGGATCTGGAAGTCCCACAGGATCTTAGCTTGTTTGTTCTCTGTCACCTTTGGGGGGTTCTCCCATCTTGACCCTTGACCTCCAGTCCATACTCTTTACAGATGTTCCTGTACAGTATGTCCTCTACCTGGTTATGCCTCTCCATGTATGTCTTACCTGCCACCATCTTACACCTGCTGTGATGTGCTGGACTGTTTCAGGGGCTTCTCTACACAGCCTACACCTGGGGTCCTGTCTGATGTGGTAGACCCCGGCCTCTGTTGATCTGGTCTTCAGGGCTTGTTCTTGCGCAGCTTATGAATTTCGCCATCCTTAATTTGTTCCATACATGATCTGTGTCAACTGAAGAACATTACTCAAATGCTATGTCTACAGATTTAGTTTTTTATGTTCGGACCAAAGAAATTAGGGGAGATTATCAGGAGATATTACAAAACGGGAGGGGGTCGGGTGATGGGTCTGAAAGACCGGAGAGTCCCGGAAAACACAAGTTGTCAGCTGTGTGTAAATGGTTGAAGAGGTTGGTAGTGCTCTATGATTCCAATGGTGCCGAGTTCTTTTATTCTCTGTAAAATACCTCTGTCTGCTCCTCATCCAACAATTTAAATCTGAAATATCACCATATAGTGGAGCCGTTCTTTTATGTGGTACAAATTCTGTCATGCCTGTTTCTGTGTGCGTGCCATCTTGAATGAGTTATCAACACACATGCTGTTTACACACGAGGGGAGGGGGAACAAATGCAAGGGGGCAGGGCGAACAGCTCCACAGCACAGTTGAAGGAAGCAGAGTGGCGAAATCTCATTCATTTAGAGCATTATCTCGAGATATCCGAGATGCCAAAAAATCTCAAGATATCGCACATCTCGATAAATGGCCCAGTCGTACCTAGTACTACATTATATTCCATTTTTAAACACTGTAGAAGTAAAAGCTCATATTAATGAAATATCAAAATATTTATCAGTCAGTATTTTCTTACACATTGGAAACGGTTCATGTATTTGCAATTTGAAAGAGCTGTTATCTGAAAAAGTAAAAATATTAGGAAAACAGGTCAGTTGGAGCATTTTAGGAAGAACAACCCTAAGCCTAACCCCAACCTAAACGCCATTCAGCTTCAGAAGAAACTGAAGGAACTACAGGTAGAACTGCCAACACTAGGCTAACAGTAGGCCGACGCTAGTCCAACGCTAGGCCGACGTTAGGCCAACACTAGACCAACACCCCTCTTTCCTTTTAGTGTAATTCTAAATGATCATGTGTAAACATAGTGTCCTACATGTGATGGAGTACGTACTGAGTGTCCATGAATAATCACTGTCAATGTTAACTTTAATGATTTATTTACTGTATTTTCACACTATAAGGTGAAGTGGATTATAAGGAGCATTAAACAGTCACAATAACTATAAACCTTGTTGTGTTGGAACACGGAACAAAACACACCGATTCTGATAAATCAAAGTTTAAAAAATTCTAAATTATCAGATAAAAAGTAAGGATTAGGGTTATTAGGTTAAGTTAAGTTAAGGTAGAATCTGGTGGGGGGTTTTTTCACTCACATGGTCTCACCTTCAGACATCAGATGGCTCAACACCTGTAACCAGAGGTGGGGATTTCCAGGTCCATCAAGTCAAAGTCCTGCCATGTATTGGTTCAAACCTGTTCATTGAACCAGCCCATTTTGCTGAGCACAATGCCTCATCCAGGTAAATGGGATAATTAGTAGAATCACCTGTGTTCAGTGAACAGGTTTGAAGTAATACATGGTAGGACTTTGACTTGATGGACCTGGAAATCCCCACCTCTGCCTGTAACACTAACCTTTGACCCCTTACTCTAACCTTCAGACATAAGATGGCTCAACACCTATAACCCTAACCTTTGACCTCTTACCCTAACCTTCACACATAAGATGCCTCAACACCTATAACCCTAACCTTTGACCTCTTACCCTAACCTTCAGACATAAGATGGCTCAACACCTATAACCCTAACCTTTGACCTCTTACCCTAACCTTCAGACATAAGATGGCTCAACACCTATAACCCTAACCTTTGACCTCTTACCCTAACCTTCATACATAAGATGCCTCAACACCTATAACCCTAACCTTTGACCTCTTACCCTAACCTTCAGACATAAGATGGCTCAACACCTATAACCCTAACCTTTGACCTCTTACCCTAACCTCCAGACATAAAATGGCTCAACACCATTACGTTTTGAACTCATATGATGTCAAGCCAATGGTACATTTGCAAAATTCATGACCTTTGACCTTAAATCAGGGTTATTGATACATTTTGTTAAATTCGACAATAGACTGCTTCATATTCGATATTACATTTTATATATGCAATATGGTTGCTATGCCACGTCACAGTGACATGGTCGATTATTGAAAAGTGGTCGAATAATATCATCAGTGGTTGAATAATGAAAAGGTCATATCACACAAAGTAAACCCAGGATTTTTTTTTTACAAAGATGTTTTTTCAGACCCCCTAAAGGACTCCTATTGATCCATAAAATAAAATCGTGAGTGAACACGCAAATGATGTAACAAAAAATATATTTTTTAAAATTTAACATTAAAAATCCCATTTGAATAATGTCTTATCAGTTTTATCAGTAAACAAGTATCATATAATGTCCTGTTTTTTAAATGAGTTTAATCAAAAATGACTGAAAATTCAAACCTTGGTGGAGGTCTGTCTGTGACTGACCTGA
This sequence comes from Siphamia tubifer, assembly GCA_020466265.1. NCBI lineage: Eukaryota > Metazoa > Chordata > Actinopteri > Kurtiformes > Apogonidae > Siphamia > Siphamia tubifer. The sequence continues at coordinate 35,194,052 of CM035790.1, forward strand.
AAATATGGTCGCACCTTGCCTTTACCCTAACCCTTACCCTTACCCTTACCCTTACCCTAACCTTTACCTTAACCTTTACTCTAACCCTAACCCTTACCTTTACCCTAACCTTTATCCTTACCCTAACCCTAACCTTTACCCTAACCTTGACCCTAAACCTAACCTTTACCCTAACCTTTCCCCTCATCCTAACCTTTACCCTCTATGTACTTCCAGGTATCGACTATAAAACCACCACTATTCTTCTGGACGGAAGGAGAGTGAAACTGGAACTGTGGTAAGAATCACCTGTTCTTTCACAATAAAAGACTAAGAGGCAGCTGCTGTGGCTATTGTTACGTAACTAGTTGTTTGTGTTTCCTCGACAGGGACACCTCAGGACAGGGAAGGTTCTGCACCATCTTTCGCTCTTATTCCCGTGGAGCTCAGGTGACCCTAACCTTTGACCCCTAACCCTCTGATTCTTTATCCTCCATCACAGACTCTTTATCCTCCGTCGTAGACTCTCGATCCTCCATCGCAGACTCTTTATCCTCCGTCGCAGAGTCTTTATCCTCCATCGCAGACTCTTTATCCTCCATCGCAGACTCTTTATCCTCCATCGCAGACTCTTTATCCTCTGTCGCAGACTCTTTATCCTCCGTCGCAGACACTTTATCCTCCGTCGCAGACTCTTTATCCTCCGTCGCAGACTCCTTATCGTCCGTCGCAGACTCTTTATCCTCCGTCGCAGACTCCTTATCCTCCATCGCAGACTCTTTATCCTCCATCGCAGACTCTTTATCCTCCGTCGCAGACTCTTTATCCTCCGTCGCAGACTCTCCATCCTCCATCGCAGACTCTCCATCCTCCATCGCAGACTCCTTATCCTCCGTCGCAGACTCTCCATCCTCCATCGCAGACTTTTTATCCTCCGTCGCAGACTCTCCATCCTCCATCGCAGACTCCTTATTCTCCGTCACAGACTTTTTATCCTCTGTCGCAGGCTCTTTATCCTCCGCCGCAGACTTTTCATCCTCTGTCCGAGACTCCTTATCCTCCATCGCAGACTCTCTATCCTCCGTCGCAGAGTCCTTATCCTCCGTCGCAGAGTCCTTATCCTCCCTCGCAGACTCTTTATCCTCTGTCGCAGACTCTTTATCCTCTGTCGCAGACTCCTTATCCTCCGTCGCAGACTCTCCATCCTCCATCGCAGACTTTTTATCCTCCGTCGCAGACTCCTTATCCTCCATCGCAGATTCCTTATCCTCCGTCGCAGACTCTCCATCCTCCATCGCAGACTTTTTATCCTCCATCGCAGACTCTCCATCCTCCATCGCAGACTCTCTATCCTCCGTCGCAGACTACTTATCGTCCATCGCAGACTTTTTATCCTCCGTCGCAGACTTTTTATCCTCTGTTGGAGACTCTTTATCCTCCATCACAGACTCCTTATCCTTCGTCGCAGACTCTCTATCCTCTGTCATAGACTCTTTATCGTCCATCACAGACTTTTTATCCTCCGTGAGAGACTCCTTATCCTCCGTCACAGACACTTTAGCCTCCGTCGCAGACTCTTTATCCTCCATCACAGACTCCTTATCCTTCGTCGCAGACTCTTTATCCTCTGTCATAGACTCTTTATCGTCCATCACAGACTTTTTATCCTCCGTGAGAGACTCCTTATCCTCCGTCACAGACACTTTAGCCTCCGTCGCAGACTCTTTATCCTCTGTCGCAGACTCTTTATCCTCCATCGCAGACTTTTTATCCTCTGTCGGAGATTCTTTATCCTCCGTCGCAGACTCCTTATCCTCCGTCACAGACTCTTTATCCTCCATCGCAGACTTTTTATCCTCCGTCGCAGACTCCTTATCCTCCATCACAGACTCCTTATCGTCCATCACAGACTCTTTATCCTCCATCACAGACTTTTATCCTCCGTGTGAGACTCCTTATCCTCCATCACAGACACTTTAGCCTCCGTTGCAGACTCCTTATCCTCCGTCACAGACACTTTAGCCTCCGTCGCAGACTCTTTATCCTCTGTCGCAGACTCTTTATCCTCCATCGCAGACTTTTTATCCTCTGTCGGAGATTCTTTATCCTCCGTCGCAGACTCCTTATCCTCCGTTGCAGACTCTTTATCCTCCGTCGCAGACTCTTTAGCTTCTGTCGCAGACTTTTTATCCTCCATCGCAGACTCTTTATCCTACGTTGCAGACTCCTTATCCTTTGTCGTAGACTCTCTATCCTCCGTCGCAGACTCTTTATCCTTCGTAGTAGACTCCTTATCCTCCATCGCAGACCCTTTATCCTCTATTGCAGACTCTTTATCCTATGTCGCAGACTCCTTATAATTTGTCGTAGACTCTCTATCCTCCGTCGCAGACTCTTTATCCTTCGTAGTAGACTCCTTATCCTCCGTCGCAGACCCTTTATCCTCTATTGCAGACTCTTTATCCTATGTCGCAGACTCCTTATCCTTTGTCGTAGACTCTCTATCCTCCGTCGCAGACCCTTTATCCTCCGTCGCCGACCCTTCATCCTCCGTCGCAGATTCAGTATCCTTCGTCGCAGACTCTTTAGCCTCTGTCACAGAGAGTTGCGTTCACCTCCCAGAAAATGTAACCCACCGCAGTCAGTGTCACAGAGAAGACCAGAAAAGAGGTCTCTAATTGGTCCATTCTACATCCACACTAGATGCTCTTCCACTTCCCTACTTTTCCATCTTGTTTTGTGAATACGAACGTCATTGTTGAAGACGACTCTTTTGAATATGGATTCAACCAAGTGCATGAGGAAGTGGAAGAATCTGCGAGACAAGTTTGTTTGATTATGAAATGATATGATGTGGGGGGTGGGAATCCAGGTGCTAAATCCTAATGGAGTGGTTACAGGTATATTGCCTTTCATGGCCCGGCATCACAAATATTCACCTAAAAAGTTCAGTATTTTCAACTCCAGCGGTTATGCGTATAACATGCCGCTCCAATGCTCCTGACGCTCCTGTTACGGATGAGGGTCTGTGTGTGTGCGTGCGTGCGTGTGCCGTAGTGGGGCGGATCCTGGTTGACCATCGCCCGAGGATTATGTCGTCGGGGATTCCCTCCCAAGCACCCAAGCACGGGCGGCTGTGGTTCAGTTGGTAGAGTGGGTCGCCCAATGACCGAGAGGTTGGCGGTTCGCGTCCCGGCTCTGGCTGTCCACATGTCGAAGTGTCCTTGGGCAAGACACTGAACCCTGACTTAGGCCCCCAGTAGGACTTCCCGTAGACCTTAGAAACCTACTGGTGTATGAGTGTGTGTGTGAATGGGTGAATGAGAGGCTAATGTAAAGCGCTTTGAGCACCATGAAGGTGGAAAAGAACTATATAAATGCAGTCCATTTACTCCGTCCCCTCTGAACCATCATCGCTCCAGCCGTGACCCTTCACCTGAAGAGCTTCAACCCATCGCTCATCTACTGCCTGGATAAAAGCCTCGCCGGCCCTGAAGTCGTGGCAGACTGTGTGTGACAGTTCTGCCATAGCTCGCTGTGTGTATTGTGTTTTGTGTAGAGCTCATTATTGATTGTTTGTGTCGTGTGTGGCCTCTTTGTGTTTTTCCCCTTTTTTCCTGGTTCATTGTTCTTTATGTTTGGGTCAGCTGTGAGCCATTTTTAGTTGCCATTTTGTTAAATTAATGTTCCTTATCCATTTTACAAGTTTAGTTACTTTCCTTATTTTTACCCCTAGACCACAACATCTTTCTGGGTTATAACAAGTGGGGGCTTGTCCAGGATTTTTAATAAGGATATTTAATAGCCTTTTCCCCCGGAAAAATAATTGTAAATCAGTAAGGAGCATTTATTTAGTGACCGGTTTGTGGTTACCATGATGGCTACATATAGCCTCGCTAACTTTTTGTTGCATCCCTCCCTTGGGATGTTAGACACTTGCTGGGTGAAGGATTTGAGTGACATTGCATCCCACTTTTATTTGCATGTGCCAGAGCAAACCCTTAAGAGGGATCTCAGGGAGTTGGTTGTGGGTGAGCTGACCAGGCTCTGTGTTTTGGGTGTGGCTGCCGATGTGAGTTCTTGTGTTAAAACCCCAGTTGCTGCCTCTCCTCCTGACGGTGAAATGGAAGAGGAGTCCTGCGTTAACGAGGCCCTCGGTGCAGGCTTACAGGGTGAGGAGCTGGCTAAACCCCATGACATTCCTTTTGCTCTTAGCCCTGGGTTGTCTCCGTCTCCCCTTGAGTTTCGGGATAGTGCCCGGTTGAAAGTCCCTCTCGCTCATCTCCGTTTGGATGCTGAGGAGCGAGCTCACCAGGAACAGGCTCAATAGGTAGAACTAGACCACCACCTGCAAGTCAATAAGTTGGAGCTAGAAGTACAAATTAAGTTGCGGCAGCTTGATCTTGAGGCACAGAGACAGAACCCTGTAATGCCCTCTGTTGGTCCTCGCGGTTCACCTGCACCAACCCTAGACATGAGTACGTAAGTGTGTTCTTCTGGTGCCTGCATTTAAAGAGGGTGAGGGGGATGCGTTTTTTCAAGCATTTGAGTGAGTAGCGACAGCCTTAAAGTGGCCCAATCAAAGCGGCTGAGAGAGCGGCTCGCTGCTGCTCAAAGAGTTGATAACAGTACGGGACAAACATCTGACCTTCCCTGTTATTTTTTTAAAGATGATATTCTCATGCGTAAATGGTCTCCTCCCCTGGTTGAAAGGCGGATTGGAGAATTGTGATACAGATTGTTGTGCCTACCTGTTATCGTAATCATGTATTGTGTTTGGCTCATGAGAGCAGGTGGTCTGGACATTTAGGGGTTCATAAAACCTACAACCTAGTGCTGATGCATTTCTTCTGACCAGGATTAAAGGCTGATGTCACCACCCACTGCCGTACCTGTCATACCTGTCAGTTAGTGGGAAAGCCTAATCAGTTCATTCATCCAGCTCCGTTGCATCCCATTCCTGCAACAGGAGAACCTTTCGAGCATGTGATAGTCGACTGTGTTGGTCCCCTGCCCAGAACAAAATCAGGTAATGAATATTTACTCACCATAATATGTGCCTCCACTCGCTTTCCTGAAGCTGTGCTGCTTAGCAATATAACTGCTAAATATGTTGTGCGTGCTTCAACCAAATTCTTTACCACCTTTGGCCTGCCTAAGTCTGTGCAGATAGATCAAGGCACTAACCTTAAATCTTAATTGTTCGCCCAAGTCCTTCAAACATAATATGTCGTGTCCAGCGCATATCATCCAGAGTCTCAGGGTGCCCTAGAAAGGTAGCACCAGACTATAAAATTAATGTTACGCAAATATTGCTTAGAATCGGACAGAAGTTGGGATGAAGGACTCCCCTTTGTCCCTTTTGCAGAACGTGAGTTAGTTCAGGAGTCACTAGGGTTCAGTCCAGCTGAACTAGTGTTTGGACATACGTTACGCTGCCCCTTGAGTGCTTTAAAAGAACAATTTCTCTCTGCAACATCATCTGCAGAAAATGAAGAGGAAAATAAAAATGTGTTAGATTATGTAAGTCAATTCCATGAAGGGTTGCATCACGCTCATTCTCTTGCTCAAAAAGCCCTTTCTTCTTCTTAATTACAGATGAAAAAGTGTTTTGATTGCTCCCCCGTGGCTCGACAATTTGAAGTTGGGAATAAAGTTTGAACTTTACTCCCAATCTTTGGCTCATCACTGTCTGCTCGCTTTTCTGGTCCGTATGTTATCAAACAAAAATTGACTGACACCGATTATGTTGTGAGCAAACCTGACTGTGGGTGTAAAAGCCGGGTGTGTCACATAAACATGATTAAGCCTTATTATCCTCGCGGAGAATTGCCTGTTGTGTCTCCAGTTTGTGCTTCAGTGGTTCTGACTGCAGCCAAATGAAGGATGAGGATGGGTTGCCAGTGCGTTCATCTTCCTCCTCTGTGTGAGTATCTAATTCAGCCATGCTGGAGGTGATATCGGACAAACCTCCTCACTTGAAGGAAAACCAAGTGTGTGATATTCTCAGCCTTGTCTCTTTAATGATGTACCATCTCTTACATCCATGTTAGAACATGACATAAATGTGGAAAACGCTTGTCCAAAAAAACAACCGCCATATAGGGTAAATCCTGAAAAATGTCCATTAATAAAACGAGAATGTGAGTATTTGTTACAACATGGTTTGGCAAAACCCAGTTCCTCCACATAGAGTGCTCCCTGTTTAATGGAGGAGAAACCAGACGGTAGTCCCCGGTTCATAACTGATTTTTGCAAAGTAAACGCTGTAACGGTACCAGATTCATATCCGCTGCCACGTATGGAAGACTGTATAGACACCATCGGTACAGCAAAATATGTGACAAAATTACATCTAAAAGGGTACTGGCAAGTGCCTCTGATGGCACGCGCATCAGAGATTTCTGCTTTTGTTACCCCTGACTATGTTGTGCAATATACTGTGATAATTGGTTTGTGTAATGCGCTTGCAACATATCAGCGACAAGTGAATATAGTTCTGGCTGGGGTTTCCTATGTAAATGCATATTTGAATGATCTGATTGTGTTTTCTCATTCCTGTTCAGAGCATGTGAACAGCCTGAGAGAGGTGTGCGCTTCCCTGACGCCCAACCCAGTGAAGTGTGAATTTGGGAAAGGTACCGTGACGTACTTAGGCTGGCAGTGGGACAGGAACAGGTTCTGTCTGTGTAGGGTTGTGGTGTACTGAAACCAGGGGGTTTCAGATCTGTGGTGGGGAGGTGTTATGGACGAAGGTTAATGTGGGTGTGTGTGCGCACGCACGAATCTGTGCATGCGTGGATGTGCACATGAGTGAATGTGTGTGTGCGTGTGCTGTCATGGGGTGGATCCTGGCCAACCATCGCCTGAGGATGATGTCATCAGGGATTCCCTCCCAAGCACTCTGCCAGACCATCGCCGCTCCAGCCATGACCCCTGACCTGAACGGCTGCAACCCATCGCTCATCACCTGCCTGGATAAAAGCCTCCCGGGCCCTGAAATCGTGGCAGTCTGTGTGGGACAGTTCTGCCATAGCTCACTGTGTACATTGTGGGTGGCCCCTGAATGCATTGTGACGGACGCAGCAACAGCAGCAGAGACAACACGGCGTCACATCCAGTGGCTATTGTTTGTCTGAACAAGTTCCTCTTTAACTCTGCTAGCCTAGCTTCCCTTAACCATGGCTAGTTGATCTTCTTGTATTTTCTGCTCAGTGTGCTGTATGTACAGTGAGTCCCTGCCTCTTTTCCTGAGGATAGAAGTCGCTGTTGGAAGTGTAGTTTAGTGTCAGGGTTGGAGGATAGGGTTTCTGAGTTAGAAGCACTGCTCTGCAGCTCGGAAGCTAATGCTAGGCACAGCTATAGCGAGGTAGCTGCAGGGACCGCAGGCCGTGCTAATAGCCATAGGAATGCTAGCATGGCTAGTTCCCCAGCCAGTCCTGTGCAGCCGGGAGAGTCCAGGGATCGGTGTGTGACAGTACGGGGGAAGCGTGGTGCTAAACGCAAAAACATAGTGCACCAAGAGCTGCATGTCTGTAATAGATTCAAACCCCTTGGCACCGCACCGGCTGAACCAGACACCCTTTTCATTGGCAATTCTATTCTTAAGAGACGTGAAGCACCCAGCGGTGTCTGTCAGGTGTTCTCCAGGGGCCAGAGTCGGTGATATTGAAGGAAATCTTAGGCTTTTACAGCAGAGCAGGGCTAGCTTCTAAAATCGATTTTGACAACACTAATGGGTAGACACTGAAACATGTAAAGATATTTTGGAAGTACAGACATTTTTATAGTGTTGACTCTGCCAGTCAATGATAAACAGAGAGGGGACCAAATGGACAAATCTTGTTTGGTTTGTGTTAACAGTTTTGCAAAGTTATGATCATGGAGATCCAAGAAAATTCTTGTCACTCTGAAGCCAAGATAATTAAGAGTGAGTGATGCAATTTTAAAAATGACATTAATTTTCATTGTTATGCAGATGACACACAGCTATATTTATCGATTAAACCTGATCAGACCAGGCAAATAGATAAACTAAGTACATGTGTCCAAGACATAAAGACTTGGATGAGTGACAATTGTCTTTTATTGAACCCTGAAAAAACTGAAGTCTATATAATAGGCCCTAAAAATGCCAGAGACTCCCTAACTGACCAGATAGTTACTGTAGACAACTTAAGTGGAACATCCAGTGACACAGTTAAACATTTAGGAGTTTTATTTGATCCACATCTTTCATTCAAAGGGTCAGAGGTCAGGGAACATTAACCAAACATGCAGAACAGCCTGTTTTCACTTGTAGAACATTAGCCAAAATTAGGAATATTCTGTCTAAAAATGATGCAGAAAAATTAATTAATGTATTTATTACATCACGATTAGATTATTGTAACTCCTTACTTGTAGCGTGTCCTAAATATTCCCTAAAAACCTTCACCTGGTTCAAAATGCAGCAGCAAGATTATTAACAGGATCAAATAGAAGAGAACACATCACCCCTGTGCTCCAAACCCTGACCCCTGACCCCTAACCCTATCACCCCTGTGCTCCAAACTCCAAAATTTAAAATCCTCCTCCTTACATATAAACCATTAATGGTATGGGCCCCTCTTATCTTAAAGATGATCTGGTTCCGTACCAGCACAATAGAACCCTTCGTTCTCAGAATGCAGGTTTATTGAAAGTTCCCAGGATTTGTAACAGTATAGTAGGAGCTAGAGCCTTTAGTTACCATGGTTACTGTCTGATAGAGCTAGAGCCTTTATTTACCATGGTTACTGTCTGATGGAGCTAGAGCCTTAAAGCCTTAAATGGAACAGGACCCAGTTACATTTCAAGCTCACTGACCAGTCATGTACAATCTAGAACACTAGGGTCATCCAATGTGGGCTTACTAGTGACTCCCAGATATATTACAAAGAAAGTTGGGGACACAGCCTTTGTTAACTATGCACCAAAGTTATGGAATAAAATTCCAAAAGACATCAGGGAAGCCAGTTCACTGAGTATATTTAAAGCATGTATAATCAGTTAATCTTGTATTCTTGTAATTTTATCTGTAATTTTATTTCTTATTTATTGAAATTTTACAATCAGTTTATTTTGTATCTGTACTCTTGTAATTGTATTTCCTATTCATTGAAATTTTATAATCAGTTTATTTTGTATAATGTGTTTTTCACCCTGTCTTAAAATTGTACTTTTTTTTTAATCAATGTGAAGCACTTTGGGTTAGGGTTAGTTTGTAGTTTGTATGAAAGGTGCTATACAAATAAAGATTATTATTATTATTATTTAGTTACCATGGTTACTGTCTGATGGAGCTAGACCCTTTAGTTACCATGGTTACTGTCTGATGGAATCATCTTCATTTAATAAAAATAAAAACTATGGTCAGGTTAGTTATAAACAGACTGAAGTCACAGTTCAGTCTAAACTGCACTAGGAGATAGAATGATGGAGGAAGTACAGACACTGAGTCTTTCTTTCTCTCATCTGTTTTTGTCATTTTTATAACCTATCTTTCATACCAAGTCTGTTCATGTTGTCTAGTCACCTGGTGTCTCCCTTTCCCCCCTCACCCCCTGGGGGGAGTGGTGGCTCTCTTGACAGTGTCTGCGTGGGAGCCATGGACGACAGGATCTGCAGTGACTCACCTGTGCTGATCTGTGACCCCGGACCTCCTCCCTCACCTGTTTGGTGTCTGGAACGCCCCCCCCATTTATAAATGGACGTTCATCTATAGTCTGTCCGTCCATGGGAGTGGATCTGTCCTTCAATGTGGTTCTCCTCGAGATTTCTTCTTTTTCCCACTGGGTTTGGAAGATTTTTCGTGCCGAGAAGGAGGGTCTAAGGACAGGGGGAGGGTCTTTTCATATATCTCTGTAGTTGATTGTGCTTCTGTAAAGCCCTGTGAGATGACTTTGTTGTGATTTGGGCCTTTATAAATAAAATTGAATTTAATTGTTTTGTGTAGAGCTCATTATTGATTGTTTGTGCCGTGTGTGGCCTCTTTGTGTTTTTCCCCTTTTCTCCTGGTTTATTGTTCTTCATGTTTGAGTTGTGTTTGTGCCGGCTGTGAGCAATTTTTAGTTGCCATTTTTTGTTAAATAAATTTTACTTATCCACTTTACAAGTTTTGTTACTTCCCTTATTTTTACATCTTTCTGGGTCGTAATGGCTCCAAAGCCCTGATGCTCAAACGCCCTGACGTACGCTCCAACACCCCTGATGTTCCAACGCCCCTGACATATGCTCCAACGCCCCTGACACTCCGACGCCCCTGACACTCCGACGCCCTGACACTCCAGCGCTCCAATGCCCCTCAGATTCTAACACCCTGACGCTCCAATGCCCCTGACGTACACTCCAACGCCCCTGATGCTCCAATGCCCCTGACGCTCCAATACCCTGATGCTCCAACGCCTCTGACGCTCCAATACCCTGATGCTCCAACGCCTCTGATGTACGCTCCAATGCCACTGACACTCTAACACCCTGACACTCCGATGCCCCCAACTTTCCAACGCCCCTGACACTCCTACGCGCCACCCAGGGTGAATCTACATCCAAACACGTCTGTCCCTTGACTTTGTATGTAATCTCGACATGTGAATGTGAAAATCTAACCCTAACCCAGTCTAACCTGTGTCTTTTCCTTCTTCAGGGTATCCTGCTGGTGTACGACATCACCAACCGCTGGTCGTTTGACGGCATCGACAGGTGGATCAGAGAAATTGACGAGGTTAGAACTATCACTCCCAACCCTAACCCTGGAACAACATGCTAACCCTAACCCTATCACATGATAATTTAAATGATCATTTCTTGGTCTGGTTGGTTGTTGTGACACTTCAGATGTACTAACTGACTGCCCCCTTCCCCAGCATGCACCAGGCGTTTTGTCCTCTTTGTAGCTAACTGACTCCGCCCTCTTTCGCAGCATGCACCTGGGGTTCCTCGGATCCTGGTGGGGAACCGGTTGCACCTGGCGTTCAAGCGGCAGGTCCCCACGGAGCAGGCGCGAGCGTATGCAGAGAAAAATGGTATGACCTTCTTTGAGGTCAGCCCGCTGTGCAACTTCAACGTCATCGAGTCGTTCACCGAACTGTCACGGATCGTCCTCATGAGGCACGGCATGGAGAAATTCTGGAGACCTAACAGAGGTACAACTGGGTTAAAGGTCACACATGCCTTCTAATCCTGTGCTTTTTAATCTAACAGAGGTACAACTTTACACCCTTGCTTAAAAAAGTTGACTAGACTTCAACAGGTGGTGTACTAACCCTAACCCTATCTGCAAGGGTTAATCTAATCAAAATGATCATTCTCACCAAGTTTCTTTACCTATTTCCGCATATCCCTGTACTTATCTCAAAGAAGTGTTTTGTGAAAGTTGATAAATTAATCATACATATTGTTTGGGGCATAAGGCCAGTGTGCATACAGGAAAATATAATACAGCTATATTGCAGTCAGGGGGGCTGGCCCTCCTTAATCATATGCACTACTGTTGGGCAGCCAACGTCCACAAACTTCTCTACTGGATGGTTGGAACTGCCACCAATCAACCGGCCTGGGTCCACATACAATACAATTTTCCTCCTCCAAGTCCTCTTTACGGTCATGGTTATGTTCTGGACTTCTGTTGTCAGCAGCTGTATTATATCTACCAAAAATGCAATGGAAACTAATACATAGGACCTACTATACTAATCAAAGACTGTCTCAGTTTTATCCCAGTGTTACACATGTCTGTAAAAGGTGCAGACAGTCTGCTGCACACCTCTGTAGACCTCTGCACACCTCTGTAGACCTCTGCACACCTCTGTAGACCTCTGCACACCTCTGTAGACCTCTGCACACCTCTGTAGACCTCTGCACACCTCTGTAGACCTCTGCACACCTCTGTAGACCTCTGCACACCCCTGTAGACCTCTGCACACCTCTGCACTCATCTGCACACCTCTGTAGACCTCTGCACACCCCTGTAGACCTCTGCACACCTCTGCACTCATCTGCACACCTCTGTAGACCTCTGCACACCTCATTGACATGATTTGGTCATGTCCAAAACTAGCAGACTTTTGGTTTAAAATATTTGACAGTCTTCACACATTCTACCTTTGTGTGATAAACCTACATCGTTTGTCTGCTCTTTTGTTCTCTCCTTCTCAGTCTTCAGCCTTCAGGACCTCTGCTGCAGAGCCATCGTCTCCTGTACGCCGGTGCATCTCATCGACAAGCTCCCCCTGCCTGTCGCCATCAAGTCTCACCTCAAGTCGTTTTCGATGGCCAACGGTATGAATGCTGTGATGATGCACGGACGCTCGTACTCACTGGCCAACCCTGCTGGTGGTTCTAAAGGTAACAGTCTCAAACGATCCAAGTCCATCCGACCGCCGCAGAGTCCACCGCAGAACTGCACCCGCAACAACTGTAAGATCTCCTAACTGAGCGCCACATTGTAGAGTCTGCTGCAGAGTCTGCAGCCATCCCAGCTGAACTTTATGGGTAAAGGGACAAATAATGAGGTAAAATATATGAGTGGTGGTGGCGGGTGGGGTTTAAAGGTGGGGGGCAAGGTTAAGTGGTGCCTCATCAGATCACCAGACGACAAACTTTTGTTTGTCCTCAGATGTAAACCAGAGTGTTTACTCATGTACAGAACCCCCCCCCCCCGTGACCCTAACCCTGATCCCATCCCTCACTCAACACCATATTCACTCACTCTAACATCACACAGCTTCACTTTATATCTAACCTTCTGTTTATTTACTGTTTTATCCACCAATAAGCTACAACATCCACATGCTACGACACATCAGTCCGTTATCTCGTTATCTATGGTGCAGTTTTTAGGACAAACTGAGTGGTATAAACAGTAAAGTCGTGTGTGTGTGTGTGTGTAGGACATGTATCTGTGGTTGGAACTGAACATTAAATAAATACAGCGGTTTCTCTACTTACTAAATTAATTTGTTCCAGAAGTGTTTTCGTTCTGTGATTTTTTGTAAATAGTCACATTTTACATTTAAAAGGTCTGATTGGTTCCAAGGCCGCCAATACTACCCCCTAAACACCAAATACTACCGCCTAAACCCCCAATACTACCCCCTAAACACCAAATACTACCGCCTAAACCCCCAATACTACCCCCTAAACCCTTTTAAAATGCTAAAAGTATAGACATTTTGTATAAACATGTGTTTTCCGTTTTATAAACAGTATATTTTACATGTAATTTATTAGTGTCAGTGGGTAAATATGTCTTCACTGACTGAACATTAAACATTAAACCATTGAAATTAACCAGACATGTGGGTAATTTTCATACCATTGGGTTTGTTTTAATTGTCACTTTCACCTTCAACAATCTTTGTTGATGAACATTTGGTGAAATATTGATTGACTTTGACCACTTTTCAAAATCTTCCTAAAATGCACAAGGCGTACGTCGTCAAAATGGGTGATAGCACGACTTGTCAAAATATTTTGGGGATGAATTATCCCATAGCACAGATTCAGGATAGAGTGGGAAGTCAGTTCTTTCTTCACTGACTCCAAGACTTTCCTCTGTCTGATCAAATCAGCAGAAACGTTGCAGACAAACATGACTGTGGTTGTGGTAGACTATTTTTCCCATGGTCCTGGCTGCCGTCATGACCTGGACTTATCCTCGTAGTTTAGGAATTTCATTATTACCACTCTGGGACGCACACTTGAACGCCTCTCCGCCTCAACATTATTAACGCCAGCTCCACCCATTCTGTGTGCCCTCTCAAAAAGTACAGGTCTGCGAAAATTATGTACACCAAGCACCTCGGGGATCCACATTTCCAGAAAAAGACATATATCAGAGACCCTTCTACTCTCTGTGGGAGACTGACCAGGCCAAGATTAGAACGACATAGGTGTCCGCTTTTGACTTCCTGTTTCACTTCTATTAATAACTCAGTTGCTTCTTATTTTCATTTTCACCAGAATCACTTTATTTGGGCTCATGATGAATAATGAATACGTACTGTAATAAAGTTTAAATGAACACACTGAGAAAAACTCACCTTTACCCTAATTCTGTAATGAATGAGGGTCAAAGGTCACCTAACTGTCGCCAGATGCCATCTGGGATCCTTCCACAATAGATCAGTTTTCAAAGGAGGGGTCTTATCTAAAATCCTTGCACGTGATTAGATAAAGAATCTGTCCGTCATCTTGACTGACGCACTGCTTCAGTCATGGCGCTTTCCGACTCACCAGCCACAAGTCTGCCCAGTCATGGGATAGTCCCTCCCTGACACACTGATTAGCTCCTTTGTTTTGAAGAAAACCTGAACCTCATGGTACTCAGATGGTTGTGTGAGTGTAGAGGAATGTAGCCAGATGATTTTAGTGGGGTTAGGTCGAAGGTCACCAAAAGCATCATGGGTAGCTCCCTCGTAGCCAATGCGGTGATACCTAGAGTACTGTAGTTACGACTCTGGGTTTCGTTTCATTTCTTTCATATTCAGAGAGAGGTAAAGGTCTTTGGTCGTTTGGATTATTGCTTATCTGGTTTTGTGATCAGTACAGGTATGAGTGTACTTTATTTAACTGTAAGACGGTGTACTACTAACTGTCCTGAGGACAGTGTACTACTAACTGTCCTGAGGACAGTGTACTACTAACTGTACTGAGGACAGTCTAGTACTAACTGTACTGAGGACATTGTACTACTAACTGTACTGAGGACAGTCTAGTACTAACTGTACTGAGCACAGTGTACTACTAACTTTAGGGTTTGAGTATCAAACACATTACCAGAACAAATGAAGTAATCTTACAGTTGACTGTTCAGTTTCAACCACTGAGTTTGTCCAAAAAACTGCTCCATACTTAGTGCCCCTCACCCCCACTGAGTAGAGCTAACACTGACCCTCAATGGGGGGTGGGGGGGCACTAACACTGACCCTCAGTGGGGGGTGGGGGGCACTAACAGCTCCAGAAGCTGAAACACAAATAGGAAACACTTGAAATCCTGTTGATGAGAGTATGTGGACTTCTAGTGGTGTCAATAACACCCCCCGCCCCAAGACCCCTGACCCTAGCCCTAATGGTATGGCCACACCCAACACCAACTTTCACCTTCAAATATCCACATTACATACAAACTCAAAGGTGAGACGCTTTTGGACGCAGATTCTCCCCGGACAGTGTGTTGCACCGTCAGGGCGTCTGGAACTTTTCATTCATGTGACGCTGGACCATGAAAGCCAATCAGTGTTGAGATGCTGCCAACGTGGTGACAGAATGATGTATGACGCTGCGACCGACCCAGGAGACGACAAAGAAAAACTGAGGCTGAAATATGGTTGAAAGGGGATGTTATCCAGACTACAGTTCCTGGAGGAGGTGGTGGAATGACTGGAGGATCAGCTGAACCCAAAAGCAACAACGTCTGGTCCTCCCAAGTATCTGGGACCGCCCACGTATCTGGGACCTCCCACATATTTAGGATGTCCAGAGCCAGAACAGAGCAACAGTCCAACTGATCTGAGCCATAGTTGAGGACAGACTGAACTGGAGGACACATTTGGTGTATCCATGTTTCTATCTTTAATCAGCGTCCAGACTCTGGTGTTTACGAGGTGCATCACAGGCATAAATTTGCATTCGGTGTGGCCGGCCTCTAACCCTAACACTACATTTCTGCTTTTAAATTGAAATCCTACATTTTTCATGTATTTCTAACAACGTCACACAGACACATTTACCAGGTTTTATGAGGACATTTTGTCTTTTGGACACAAACTCCAAATGTTTTTGTTTTTCTGATGGTGTTGTTTTTATTTAATTTTATTTTTGTGGGCTTTTATTTTGTAAGCAATGGTGATGAAAATGATGAGGTTGAACAAGCTACTTGTGTGATGAAATGTAAAACAGTGTGAGGATGATGATGATGAAGATGAAGATTTGGGTTAAAAATAAACTGTAGTTGTTTGTAAACACGCTGCTGAATGTGTGAAAATATTGATCAGAAAAAACTGATCATGTTTGTGTTAAATTATTGATTGTACAGTTAAACAGGAAATGAAGAGTTTTTCACAATAAAAATATTGAATGTTACACTTTAACATGGCTCTGTTTTTCAAAATAAAACTGTACACTAAAATGACACCCATTAACCATAGTGACAAGCTAAACTGAGTTTATAAAAATGCAATTGAACACCTTGTCGTTTGTATTTTCATTTAAATGTAAAGTATATTTTTGATCCAGTAAATAAATAATGTAATAAAACTCAACAACTGAGGAAGATATATGTCCACCTCCATGAAGAGGTGGACATATATGCAAATGTGCAAAAAAAAAAAAATATATATATATATATATGTGTGTGTGTGTGTGTATGTATATATACATATATAATAGATTTAAATAAAACTAGATAAAATAATAAAATACGGATGTGGTCAGTGGTAAAGGAATGATGTCAGACAGCCTCTATATGTGATCGGATCTTCGCGCCTGCGCAGTTGATCTGCTTCACTGAGATATCGGGGTGATGAGGATGCAGCTGGTTACCATAGCAACAGCAGCCTCTCCCAGCATGCAGCAGCAGCTTATGCCCGCCCCCGCCCCTCAGAGCAGAACGGATCAGACCGACACCAGTGAGGATCAGCAGACTGACAGAAGGACCATAGCCCAGACCGGAGGTAAGTCTGGTACCGCCCCGGTTCTACTGCATGTGCGCGTGCCTGTTATTTTTGTGCCACCGCCCTGTGCTCCTATTTAACATTTTCCTGGCCAAACGACTGCGTGCACATCAAATACAGCCGCGTGCACGCGCGTCCAACATGCGTCACAGTCATGACAGATGATTGACAGGTGGAGGTGGGCGTGTCCTTCCATTCCATGAACAGGTTTAATGTTAGTTTGAGTAAACCCGGGTTTAAATGTGGGTTAAAGGGGGTTAATGTAGTACTAAGTAATACTAAGTAATCCTCAGTAATACTCAGTAGTAATAATCAGTAGTAGTACTCAGTAATAATCGGTAGTACTCAGTAATACCCAGCAGTACTCAGTAATAATCAGTAGTACTGACTGTTTGTGTTCCGTATGTAGGAGTGATGATGGATGGTGACTCCGCCCCCCTGATGGAAGGTAACTCCGCCAACCTGGCAGAAGGTTCTGCACAGGAAGCAAAGAGTGTCATAGGAGGTGCGTCTGCGGTGCATTCAGGTACAGTCTGTGTTTTATTATTATTGTTTGTCGTGTTTTTGATGTGTTTGTGTGTGGGTTTTTGTTTGTTGTGTGTGACGTTCAGGAAAACCTCAAAAAACACGACAAACAAAAACGTATTCTTGAACACCACACGTGTTCAACACATGCTCTAATCCCATTGGCTCTGGTGAGTTTGTTCTTCACTCTGATTGGTCAGATTATTTACGCTTAAAACATTCACAAAATGACACCTCCTGATTTCCCTGACTACCACTTGAAATGTTGAGTTTGTCCTCCTCAGAGGTCAAAGGTCAGCAGAACCCAGAAGAAGGGGAGCAGCAAAAGAACATGAAAGGACATGAAGAAGATAAGCCCCACCCCTCCCATAAGGAGGAGGAGGAGGAAACAAAGACACCTCCCATTGAGTACAGGGAGGAGGAGCTCCATGAGAAGAAACCAAAGAGACCTCCCGCTCCTCCTCCTGCTCCTCCTACCGTCCAGGTGAAGAAAATTAGTGCTCCCTTGGTCAGACAAGAGTCGCGTTGGATTTCAGGTGCAGCTCCTCCCATACAAGCACCAAGCTCCACCTCCAAACACAAGAAGACAGGTTTGTCCTCTAGCCCCGCCACTTCTGCACCTGCTCATATGTGGTTGCAGCCTGACTCTGCCCCCCTGTGCTTTAGCCCCTCCCATGCTGTGTTTGGATTGGTTGCTGGATAGTTCAGTCATATTGGCACCATATTGGACCAATCAGATTCGAGTATAGACACAGAACCAATCACAGCCAACAACTGAAGCGACCAGCCTATGTAGTCCTTTAGCTCCTCCCCCTAACCCTCTTACCCAAACCACTCTTATCAATGATCAATAATGACAAATATTTATATATATTTGTTTTTCTCCAACAGAAAAATCAACTGATGATTCAATTAAGGTAAATATTTTATCTTTCTACAATAATTAACCTAAACCAATTAGTTCATTTTAACCTACTAGTTGACCTAAACTCATTAGTTAACACCAGCCCATTAGTTAACTTTATCTGACTAGTTAACCTAAACCCATTAGTTAACCTGAATCCATTAATTAAATTTAATCTACAGGTTAACCTAAAGCTAACCTTCACCCATTAGTTAACCTTAACTGAATAGTTCACCTAAACCCATTAGTTAACTTTAACATACTAGTTAACATGAACCTCATTAGTTAACCTTGTCCAACTAGTTAACCTAAACCCATTAGTTAACTTTAACCTAATAGTTAACCGAAACCCATAAGTAAATGTTAACCTACTAGTTAACCTAAACCCATTTGTTAACTTTAACATACTAGTTAACATAAACCCATTAGATAACTTTAACATACTAGTTAACCTAAACCCATTAATTAACTTTAACCTACTCATTTACCTAAAGCCATTAGTTAACCTAAACTCATTATTTAACTTTAATCTACTAGTTAACCTAAAGTCATTAGTTAACTTTAACCTACTAGTTAACCTTAACCCATTAGTGAACCTAAACTCATTAGTTAACTTTAACCTGCTAGTTACGCTAAACTCATGTCAGATTATTTTCAAAAAAACTACAGAATTTTATTGGTTAATCAAAAAATAAAAGTTTAGGAAATATGTGACAGTGCAGATATTTAGTATTGTTATAAGTTATTAATAACTACAACTGGTTAATTAGCAGTCAAGCTAATAATATTGTTATAACTAGTACTAGTAATATTCTAGTAATACTAATTAATACTAGTTAAGTGTTTGTGTTCAGATCTCCAGGTCAACAGGGGGCAGGACAGCCAAGATGATTCCTGCGAAGAGTACAGGTAAGTTAACCCGAACCTTGAACCTTTAACCTAGAGGTAGACTGGTACGAGAAGTAGACGGGTATTCATTTTCACTTTAATCACACACACATACACACACACACATGTTATTTTACATTATATTACATTTGTTTGACACTTTTATCAAAGGAATTTACAATAGAGGACATAATATTATATATATATAATATTTTATCTATTTTTGATTTAAGACACATGACTCTTCCACTTCAGCTGCTCATCATTATAAAACCTAAACATTTATTACAGACACTCTGTCCATTTCAGTCTGACTAGTTTATTGTTCATCTTTTTTCCAAAATAATATTGTCAGGATCAGGGTGAGGTGAAGGAGGACTCCAATGCACAGTGCTGAAGGGAAAAATAATTTAATAACAAAACTAAGAAACATAAAGACAAGACAGAGACAAAACCAAACCAAAACCTGGGCATAGAACGGCCAGAGTCCGTGGTGATGATGAATGTCCGGGTTATGGTGACTGAGGAGATGGGAAAGTGTCCGGGTTATGGAGGTGACATTACTGAACGGTCCCGCACTGGCAACTGCAGCCTCACTGCTTATATAGATGAGGAACGGCTTGCAGCTGCGCAGTGCGGGGCCAGGTGAGTGTGGAGATGACTGGGGGAAAGGTCGACAGGGCAGAGGTCGTGACAAATATATGTGGTTTTACTGACGTTTAATGATAATTTATTAATATCAAACCAGTCTTTTAGTTTTACGAGCTCTTTTTGAACTTCGTCTAGTATTATTCTATATAGTATATTATTCTAGAAGCACCAAGTGTTAAAAATGGCCTGATTTGTTTCACATTTTTAAAGTTCAATTTGACGGTTTGCAAGTTTTTTAATATGAGTTTTTAAAGCCAGAGTGGAACCAGAAACATTTTGTTGACAGGCTAAAATGGTCGCATTTAAAAACATCACTGTCATAAATGAAAGGTGGTTGTTATTTTTTCCCGTTAGTTCGTTCAAGGTGTAATTCACAAAGGAATTTAGAACAACCCAAATTTTAACCTCTAGAAATGTCATTCTGGTTTAGGGTAACCCACTAATAATTACAAAATAAGTAATAACCATATCATTAGCCAAGATGACTTAAATCACAACAAGACTCAAACTCTAAGAATAAATGGTCTCACGACAACGACGGTTTGTTTAACCAACGGAATCCTCAAGCTGTAGCAGAGACAGATAAGGCCACCGTCTGTATTAAAGAAATTATTTTGTTGACCATGTTCCTCTAAGGAACACAGGAGTGTGTCAGCTCTACACACTGGTACAGTAGGAGAAGATACTGACATGCAGTCTAAACAAAACCCAAGTTTAATCCTGTTAAACTTTAAATTTTCTCTAAATTATCAGGCCTACCTTGTGGAGAAGACCCAGAGTTATTCTTAGGTTTACTGGTGTAAATATATCACTTGAAACGTAAATTTAAGTAATTATTGAAATAAATCTAATCCCAACCAGCCTATTGTCATGAACTGGTACAAACTAAACCATTGCTTATGACAACTACTGTTATTGTGTAAATGCCCCAGTTTGAACATTTAATTATGACTCCAGCTTTAACCTGGACAAACCCAAACATACCCCAATAAACACAATCATCTACAGATCAAAGAAAAGTGGTTAACACGTGTCATCTGGTCTCTGTCTCTGAGATGTATAGTTTACTGCATGCATATGGAGATTTAGACATTTGATTCTGTAGTAACATTAAAATAAGAACATTCTATTCTCAGGGTAATTATTACATCTCTGGTCAGGAGATTTAAAAGATATAACATGTCTTTAGAAAAACAAAAATAACCATGTTAAAGGTATCAGACAATGAGCAAAACAATGGATTTGAAATATTCTTTGAATGTTTAACACCCTTTCTATTTAAAAAAAATAGGTTGTTTTACTTTTGTTTTCACCCTACAGTCTGTCTGAGATAAAGCCTGCTTGATAAAGAATTTAATCAGTCTGTGTCAAATCTGACCCACTACAAGATTCACAATGTCCTGAGTTTACTCATGAATTTCATTTGTTTTTTTCTTAAACCATTTACTTTTTCATGTTCCCGTTTGGGGAAATTTAATTTAGTTACCCAATAATCAGTGCACTGAAAAGCTTTAAAACTTTCAATATGACATGTCTTTTGGAATTGAAATTTGAGACTCCTGGTCCAACCACACGCCACCCTCGGCCGATTGCCCAAAGCCGGACGTTTTCCCGACTGGTTTTACTTCGGGTTTACTACCCTGGTGAAAATGATAATAGCCTTTTCGGTTTTTTGTTTTGAGTCACTTTCAAGGAGCAAAAAACTAAGAAAAAAAATCCTCATCTGTTTTTTTATTTTTACTGGAGCTCTGACCCCAAGAAAAATAAAAAGTACTAAAAAAAACCCACACATGAAGTAATCTGGTTAGACTGCATTACACAGTCGAAGCCCTGACTCTACTAGCAGGCGGCAAACACTGCCGACATCCGCTCCCAAGCTCCAGGGCTAGCAGGCGACAAACACTGCCAAACATACGCTTCCCCAGCTGGTTCACCCGTAAGATCACCTAGGATATAAATTTATCCAGTTCTCTGTTTAAAGGTTACATCTAAATCAGTTGAGCTTCCGACCCGTGAATTAGTTCACGGTGCTCCTCTACTGTGTGTCCCAACAGCAGAGTGGGCAGGTGACGCGAGTCTTAGACCTATTTAACCCAAATTCTAACTTTCTCACCGAGTGTGATCTGGTCTCCACAGGTCCAGTCCGGTTCAGATGCCGGTGGTGTGCAGGTGGAGTTCCAGCTCGGTCCCTGTCCTCTGGTTTTTATTTTTACCAACAGGGATACAACTTTTTAGTCCGTAGGCTGATCATTTCCCCGACCTCGGTCCTTCGTCCGTCACACTCATGGGATCCTGCCGACAATGCCCAATTGTTGTGGAAGTTTTGTATCACACAAGGAGAGGAAACTATTCAAGTCAGAAACAATTATTTATTGAAGAGATGAACATTAATTTGGAACTTGCATGTAAGTGAGAACATGAACAGAACGAGCTGTCGTCAGATGTTCTGATGACCAGTGGAACAAACACATACTTTATAGTCCCTAGCCATTCCCCAGGTGGAGAGGGAGGAAGATAAGACTGTCTTCCTCAGACCCTGTCTGTCCTTGGAGAGAGTGAGAAACTCTCCTCAGGAACGTACAAAGTTACTGTTTACATTATCACTGAGACTTTCACACAGAACTTAATGACAAACAATAGTGAATGTAGTGACCCAGTCAAGGTAAAATTTTCCATCACAGCGTCACGCCAAGATACTTGAATTCTGTGACCAGTTGTAATTCTTCTCCTCTCAAGAACACTCCAGAACTTTTGATCTGCTTTGAGAACATCATGCAGACAGTTTTTTTTTTAGAGTTCAGAAGCAAAGCCAGTCATTGACTCCATGGCTGAGGTTAGAACAGAGGCTGCCTCTTTAATCCTCTTTAGTGTAAATGACAGCGTCATCTGCAGATGTTTGAAACGTTCTTCCATGTTTTTGGAAGATCATTAATATACAGTGAAAATAATAATGGACCAAGTATTGATCCTTGTGGAACTCCGACAGAGACATCCAACACAGATGAGTCTACACTGTCAGTTTGTAAACATTGCTTTTTTGAAACTAAATACGATTGAATCCACTGAATTGCCTCTGGGGAGAAGTTGAAGTCTATGAATGTTCTTCAAAGTATTTCATGGCTGACAGTGTCAAAGGCCTTTTGAAGATCAAGGAACACTGCACCAATATAGGGGTATGTATCCAATTTACTTTTCACATTTTCTATAAAAAAAAATATTCGCAGATTCAGTGGAGTGGTTTGCAGGTACATGTGGGTGTCATCTGAGTGGAAGGACAGGTACATGTGGGTGTCATCAGTAGAGCAGTGATAGCAGAACCCATGTCTTTTAATGACAAGACCTATGAAGGTGGTGTATACCACAAACAGAAGGGGCCCCAGCACTGATCCCTGGGGTACACCTGTGGTGAGGGTGTGAGTTGAGCATAGTTTTCTTTGCCATGACACATTGAAAGAGCGACCGGAGAGGTAGGAACTGAACCATGAGTGGGCAGGTCCAGTGATTCCCATGGTTTTGAGTATCTGTTCTGAGAAGTATCTTGTGGTTGATGGTGTCAAAGTCAGCTGATATATCTAGTAGGATGAGGACAGTCCTGTTATTCAGTTACTGACAGTAGTGCTGTTTCAGTTAAGTGGCCACTTCTGAAACCAGATTGTTTCAGATCCAGGTCTTCAGGAGTCCTTCAGAACCATTATTAAGTATGCTGATGACTGGGTTCTAGTCCACCTACTTAAAGAGGGGCAGACCAATCACGGCCCTGCCAGTGATCACTTTATTCAGTGGTGTGAAGAACCTAACACTAAAGATATGGTTATCAATATTAGAAAGCCACAGGACGGGCACAGAGTCACTTTAATTAAAGGTCAGACCATGGAGCAGGTACAAAACTACAAATACCTTGGGGCAATAACTGATGATAAAGTGAGTTTTAAGGATAATTGTGTAAAATGGGCCGTCAGCGCCTTCCCTGTCGCAGGAAACTGGCACACCAAAGATAAGATAATAAATACTTTATTAATCCCCATGGACACAAACAGAAAATAATTTGACACATTTCAACTGTGAACATTTTCAAAATCAAGGTAAACCAGGCTTACTACCAGACCATGGTCCAGATCCAGTTTTGCAGTAAACCGGGTTAAATGAGTTCCTTTACAGTCTGACAACAGAAGGTACAGTTGGGGTACACCCTGGGTACATATCTGTACCTTAGGGCAGTGTTTCCCAATCCTGGTCCTCGAGTCACAGTATCCTGCATGTTTTAGATGTTTCTCTCTCCAACCACACCTGATTCAAATAATCAGCCTATCATCCAGCTCTGCAGAAGAATGATAATGACTGTCAGGTGTGTTTAAAGAGGGAAACCTCTAAAACATGTAGGATAGTTTGCCTGGAGGACCAGGGTTGGGAAACACTGCCTTAGGGTACCACAAACTAACCTAACATCACCTGTCTGTGTTTCTCTACGCTCACACAACCATCTGAGTACCATGATGTTCAGGTTTACTTCAAAATGAAGGAGCCAATCAGTGTGTCAGGGCGGGGCGACCCCATGACTGGGCGGCTGGTGTGTCATAAAGCGTCATGGTGTCAGTTCAATGTGAATGGCTGAAGCAGCGCGTCAGTCAAGATGACAGACAGATTCTTCATCTAATCACCTGCAAGCATTTTAGATAAGGCCCCTCCTTTGAAAACTGATCTATTGCGGAATGGTCCCAGGTGATTGTGGGACGGTCCTAGATGGTATCGTGAGATAACGTCTGGCGACAGTGATGTTACAGATTTGTACCCCTACTGTACCTTCTCTTCTCAGAGTGTAGGGTGATGTGGTCTCACCTTTCTCCATGTCTGGTATGTTTCACTTAGAAGTTGCTTCAGAATCCAAAGTTGCCTCAAACCCAGTTGTTGCTTCAGAAAGTCTCTGGGATGTTTCAGGTGTTTCAGCAGAAGTTGCTTCAGAAAATATCTGGGATGTTTCAGTTGGTTCAGTTTTTATAGCAGAAAAACGTTATGATTAAATTCAGTGGAAACTTGAAACATCGGAACACATGCTCAGACACATGAATATGAAGGTCATGTGACGGTGGTGGGTGGGGTTAGTAGGGTTAGTGTCACACCATCACGTCCACGCTCACATTCACACCAACAGAGGTTTGTTAACGGTGCCATGACGTGGTGTTTTTGGACACGGGTAAAAAACAGAAAAACAAATGTGTCCTGTTGAACTGAATACATTTAACGACCTGTAAAAAAACACAAGACATGTCTCTGAACGTGTCCCATCAAAACAGGAAAGTGAATAAATGTAACGACATGTGACATTTATGACTAAATAGAAACACATGGAAAAACTCCAGATGTTCAAAAACATCCCATAATGCAACAGCAGCAGCTGTTTGATCTGACCACAGGTGGACTCACCAAAGATAAGATAATATATACTTTAATAATCCCCATGGGGACATTCACAGTAGTCACTGCTCCACACAACAAAATACAATCATATTACATCAGTACTTAAATAAATAAATAAATACTGGATGTAAATAGCTCTAAGAATTCAATAAACAATTCAAACTAAATTGACATTAAAAACATTATTATTAAAATTAGAATTTAAAGAAGCAGAGTTAAATTTGGTAAAAGGTCAATAAGCTAAAAAGTGATCTATAAAAGATTCCATATCCAACCCCCCCCTTCTATTTAAAGAGTTACACATCCTGATTGCTCCAGGGACAAATGAGTTTAAAAATCTGGTGGTAGAGCATCTGAGTGAGCGCCTCCTGTTGGTGACAGTGCTCCTCTGCTGCTCAAAGACCCAGTTCAGGGGGTTGTTGGTTCAGGATGGACCTGAGTGTTCGCTGTCCTGTCACCTCCTCCACACAGTCCAGCCTCAGTCCCACCACTGATCCCGCCTTCTTAATGCACTTATTCAGCCGCTGGATGTTCTGTTTAGTGCAGCTGCCCCCCCAGCAGATCACGGTGTAGAAGACCCCCCTGGCCACCACAGAGTTATAAATAGTAAATGGTTTGTACTTATAATGTTCATGTCATTCACCACTTGCTGCCCAAACACTTTACACTTCCTCACATTAACACACACTCATACACCAGTAGACAGCTGCTGCCAATACAACAGTGCTGCCTGACCCCTGACCCTACTGGGAGCAACTTAGGCTTCAGTGTCTTGCCCAAGGACATTTGGACATGTGGACAGCCAGAGCCGGGACACGAAACGGGGACCCTTCGATCGTTGCACGACCCACTGTACCAACTGAGCCACAGCTGCCCAAATATAAACCATCATATTAACATTTACATTAACATTATAAAACATGTGGAGTCATTTATTGCAGATGTTGAATGATGCCAGTCTACACAGGAGACATTGACCAAACCATTTGAACGTTATTGAACGAGGTTCTTAGGCCCTGTCCCATTTCTCCCCCTAACCCTAAAATTTCCCCTAACCCTAGATTTTGCGCGTTCATGTGTAGGGGTAGGGTGTCCCATTACCTAGGGGAGCAAGTGGGAGTGTGATTTTGCCCTTAAAATCAACCCTCAAAATGTAGTGAGATTGGTTGCGGACTTCGTTTTGAGTGGAAGATGAAATTACCCACAGAGGCTATGACCGGTAATGTTACCTTGTCAAGCTAGCGGTAATGCTAACGTTAATGTTATAAATCGCCAACTATTGAAGAAAAAATACATCAAAATATTTAAATAAATCAACATACCCGAGACAAGACCGAAAGACAAAGTAGACGGCGAATGCGTCTTCTGTTTGCCGCATTTCTTCTCTGCGCATCCCGAAGGTAAATAAACAGAACCAACACAACAGGTAACACAGCTGGGACCGCCATTTGTCCTCCGTGTAAATAGTAGTCAGCTGCTGTCAGTCTCGCGGTGGGGTGGTTTCATATTTGGCGGGGTAGACTTGTCAGCGTGTGACGTGAGCACGTTTGTTACGTTCACTTCGCGAGTAGTGTCCCATTTTCAGGGGGAATTATTTCCCCTTGATGAGTGGAATTTACTTTTTAGGGCACTTAAAACCAAGTGGAAGTTTTAAGGGGGAGAAATGGGACGGGGCCTTAGTCCCAAGGGTCAGGACA
>CM035790.1:35223304-35283304 GCA_020466265.1 Siphamia tubifer
TGTTAGCATGTTAGATTATGTTAGCATGTTGGGTGATGTTAGCATGTTGGATGATGTTAGCATGTTAGATTATGTTAGCATATGTTGGATGATGTTGGCATGTTAGATTATGTTAGCATGTTGGATGATGATAGCATATTGGATGATGTTAGCTTGTTAGATTATGTTAGTATGTTGGATGATGTTAGCATGTTGGATGATGTTAGCGTTAGAATCTGGAAGAATTCTAGAGGAATCTGGTTAGTTTTGAAAGTCCTGAGCTCGGTCCTGCTTCAGGAATAAATCGAGGTGAGCCAATCAGGTCTAGATCATCAAGGTTCTTGTGGTTTATTGCCATCACATGTAAAATACACAATTGATCAGCACTGATCACCAGCCAAATGTCTCTTTGTTTACATTCCATTCGGTAATATGTTGTCCCACAATCCGTCTCCACAGCCACAGGTGGAGCTTGAGCTCCTCCTGTTGGTGGTCGGTTCTCATCGGTTCCCTTTCTAAGTACTTGTGGTTTGGTTTGTGTCAGCCTGTTATTTCTGCTGCTTACATATTTAACCCAAACAATCATGGTCTATCATAGTCTGTCATGGCCCACTCCGGGACTGCGTCCTTGTCTCATGGCGAAAGATTCATTTGTTACCAAACAATGTTTTGTTATTCTAACAGTTTTTGGCCTTGCTCTTGGCGACGGCTGACCAATTGAGACATCTTACATTCGTATGTTGAATGTTAGCATGTTGTATGATGTTGGCATGTTCTATGATGATAGCATGTTGGATGATGTTAGCATGTTCTATGATGTTAGCATGTTGGAAGATTTTGGCATGTTGGGCGATGTTGGCATGCTGTACGATGTTAGCATGTTGGAGAATGTTAGCATGTTGGATTATGTCAGCATTTTCTATGATGATAGCATGTTTGATGATGCTAGCTTTTCTCTGTCATGTGTTTCAGGTGGAGGGAAAGTGGAGATAAAGTCAGAGAAGTTGGGTTTTAAAACAGTTCAGTCCAAAGTTGGATCACTGGAGAATATCAGCCACGTTCCTGGAGGAGGGAAAAAGAAGGTACGGAATACGGCAACGGCCTGCCGTAACTATGGCAACGGCCTGTGGCTACTATGGAACCTCAACCCAACAACAGTCATATGACAAACAGCAACTCTAACTGAAGTGAATAACAAATTACTATAAACACGTGTCAACTGTATGCTAACAAGTGTATGCTAAAAGCTGTACGTTAACTGTATGCTAACAAGTGTATGCTAACAGCAATATGCTAACAATTGTATGCTAACAATTGTATGCTAACAACCAGCGTTGCTTTAATGCATGTGCTTGGGTGGGCTTCAGTCCCGATATATTAATAAAGTAATAAACTGTGGGAATCATACATTACTCAATGTTTAAATAAAATGAGAATACCCATAGGGTGAGTCATAGCCTAAAAAGAAACATCTGTTGATAAGTTGTGGTCAAGCAAAGTGAACTCCCACAAACGTAACATCTCATCTCATACTAGGAACATGCCTAAAACATGCTAGGAACATACCTAAAAGCATACTAGGAACATGCCTAAAACATGCTAGGAGCATACCTAAAAGCATACTAGGAACATGCCTAAAACACGCTAGGAACATACCTAAAAGCATACTAGGAACATGCCTAAAACACGCTAGGAACATACCTAAAAGCATACTAGGAACATGCCTAAAACACGCTAGGAACATACCTAAAACATACTAGGAACATACCTAAAAGCATACTAGAAACATGCCTAAAACACGCTAGGAACATACCTAAAAGCATACTAGGAACATGCCCAAAACATGCTAGGAACATACCTAAAAGCATACTAGGAACATGCCTAAAACATGCTAGGAACATACCTAAAAGCATACTAGGAACATGCCTAAAACACGCTAGGAACATACCTAAAAGCATACTAGGAACATGCCTAAAACATGCTAGGAACATACCTAAAAGCATACTAGGAACATGCCTAAAACACGCTAGGAACATACCTAAAAGCATACTAGGAACATGCCTAAAACATGCTAGGAACATACCTAAAAGCATACTAGGAACATGCCTAAAACATGCTAGGAACATACCTAAAACATGCTAGGAACATACCTAAAACATGCTAGGAACATACCTAAAACATGCTAGGAACATACCTAAAACATGCTAGGAACATACCTAAAACATGCTAGGAACATACCTAAAACATGCTAGGAACATGCCTGACGCGGTTTTATCATTTATCAGATTGAAAGTCAGAAACTGACGTTCAGAGAAAACGCTCAAGCACGAACTGACCACGGTGCTGACATCATCGTCCAGCCTGAAGACGACTCTCTTCGCCTTAGCAACACTTCCTCACCAGGAAGCCCTAATGTAGCTGAAGCTCCGCCTCTTGACACCCTGGCCAACCAGGTGAGCGTCTCAAACACACCTTCTGTCAGATGGTCTTGTGTCCCCCGTTGTCCTGCAGGCCTTGTGATCTTCTACCTGGACCCCTGTAGCCCCTCCCCCTAAACCGGGAACAAATTAATATTTTTTATTTCATTAACTAGATGACCTTTGACTCTTCCCTGACGTCCTTATTCTCACTTCCTCTTCCTGTCAGGTCTCCACCTCCCTTGCTAACCAAGGCCTGTGATTGGATGAGCTCTGTGCCTGCTGACGCCGCCCCCACTCATTACCACGGAAACCACCACGAGATAAAAGGAAGTCATTTGACTTTTTTCTTCTTGACTGGATTGAAAATGTTTCATGAAGATGAAGAACGCCTTCAGCATCCAATCACAGCCCAGACTGACAGACAATCACAGCAACTAACCTGAATGGTTGGCTTAGCATGTTAACCTGTTAGTGTTTTAAACCATTAGCATGTTGACCTGTTATCATGTTAGCTTGTTAGCATGTTAACCTGTTAAACTGTTAGCATGTTAACTTATTAGCCTGTTACCATGTTAAATCATTACCATGTTAACCCATTAGCATGTTAACCTGTTAGCATGTTCGCCTCTTCATAAAATTCCTCCAATTACAGAACTTCATCTTTCTGATGTCATCTGTCTGAGCGAATCACTATCTTCTGCGCGTCTCTGTATATATCGTAGCCCCGCCCCTCTCCATGGAAATTTACCCAGAATGCAGTTTGATACCAAACGCTTTCGGCTTTGAACCAATAAAGTTTGTCTGAATCACAACTGATTTGTTCCTTTTTCAGAATAAAGGTCATTCCTCTCTCAGAATAAAAGTTAATTCCTCTTTCTAAATAACAGTTGATTTGTCTTTCAGAATAAAAGGTCATCCTTTCAAAATAAAAGTTATTTCCTATTTGGGAATAAAAGTTCATTCATCTTTCAGAATAAAGTTCATTCCTCTTTCACATTGAAAGTAAATATTCACTATGTTGTAACGGCTGTAGTAGCAGGAATAAACTGTAATAACCGTAGAATAAGTGGGATAATGTATTGACCACAAATTACTATCAAACACGATTCCCCTTCGGGGCGGAACAACGCCCCTCCACCTTCGGCATCGGGAATATTTTTCTGATAGTAACACGTAGGTGATACATTAACCCTAGATAATCAAATACTGGACTATGTTTTTAAAAGAATGGAACAGTAGTGAATTTCCAGAGCATCTAACTGTCCACTGGACAATGGACTATTATGGTCTTCGTATTCTGAACCAAAGGTCCATGTGTGTAGATCACTAACTGTGGACACACTATCTGAGGACATGAAGAACTGAGGACACTTGGTTTGTCTTTAGGGACCCTGTACTTACTACCACTGAAGTGTGATGTTGTTTAAACTTTACAAAAGTTAGTCTGAAAATAGAGACAAACACATGTTCTAATCACTTCCATGTTAAAACAGTTTGGATCAAAACGGCAAAATCTAAATGTGTCAGTGTTCATCCAAATGGTGTGATGTTAATATTAACTATATGTATGTACTAACAATCATCTAAAAAATGAACTAAAGTGATTTTTACTTCAGATTATCCCTTTAAGGGTTTGTTTCATGCAGTGTATTTTAGTCCAGGGGACACGTTCAGCTAAATTTGATCAGAAGTGGACTGAACTAGGAACATAAAATTATAAATAATAATCAACACGAAAGTGTTAAAAATATTAAAAAAGTACAGAGTAAAGAAAAGAGTAAAAAAAGTCCATGCACATTCTGAAAGTCTTTCCATCTACAAACATCCTTTCAAACAGTGTGAATAACATGAACAAACTGAAATAAATGTGTAATTTAAACATGATTAGGCTTTAGTTTATTATTTACATTGTTATGACCTTTGGTCATTTGTATATGTATTTTGTGTTGTTTCCCCCTCTCTCCACTTTGTCCCACGAAGAGGGCGGTGATGGCCATTGAGGTCAATTATCTGCTTGAAAGTGGTCTTGCTGTACCCAGTTGTAGCCCATGGAGCTCTCCCTCTCTTCTGGTGCCAAAATCTGACAAAACTCCACGTTTTTACACAGATTACCGTGAAGTCAATGCCATCACTAAATCTGATTCTTTTCCTCTACCCAGAATGAATGACTGCCAAGTTCGTGACCAAGCTTGACCTGTTAAAGGGTTATTGGCAGGTACCTCTCACATCCCGCGCGTCAGAAATATCTGCCTTCGTTACATCCGACCACTTCCTCCAATACACCGTCATGCCGTTTGGATTAAAGAATGCTCCGGCTACCGTCCAAAGGCTGGTAAACACGGTGCTCTCTGATGTTAAAAATTGTGAGGCGTATTTAGATGACATCGTAGTGTATTCATCCACCTGAGTAGAACACATGTGCACTTTAGGGGAGGTTTTTCATAGTTTGAGGGAGGCTTCACTCACAGTAAACCTGGCTAAATGTGAATTCGGTAAAGCAACGGTCGCCTATCATGGGAAACGGGTGGGACAGGGACAAGTGCGCCCCCTAGCGGCCAAGGTGCAGGCCATACTAGATTTCCCTGTGCCAGAAACCCGACGGCAACTCCGTCGTTTTCTTGGTATGTGTGGTTATTATCGTGGTGTTGTTGCTCCATTGACTACTTTGACGAGTCCTTCAAAGAGTTTTGTGTGGAATGAACTTTGTCAGGACTCATTTAATGCTGCAAAAGCATTGCTCTGCAGTGCCCCCGTGTTGTCCGCGCCTGATTTCACTCGTCCTTTTAAGGTTGAAGTTGATGCCAGTGCGCAGGGTGCTGGTGCTGTTCTGGTGCAGGAGGATGACAATGGTGTTGATCATCCTGTGTTTCTTTTCAAAAAAATTTGACAAGCATCAGGTCCACTACAGCACCATCGAAAAAAAGACCCTGGCATTGTTGTGGGCGCTACAACATTTTGAAGTTTATGTTGGGTCAGGTTCAGACCCAGTTAAAGTGCTCACTGACCACAACCCACTGGTTTTCCTTTCCCGCATGCGCAACCACAACAGCCGCCTGATGCGATGGTCCCTGCTGATGCAAGATTTCAACGTGGACATTCACCATATCAAAGGCAAAGACAACATTGTGGCCGATGCACTTTCTCGTACTGGTGTTGAAAATGTATATGATCAAACATTATTTTTAGGGGAGTAATGTTTGATCTTAGGTGGGGGGTGTTATGACCTTTGGTCATTTGTATTTTGTTTATCCTCCTGGACACAGGGTGGAGTTGTTTCCCCCCCTCTCCACTGTGTGTGTCCCATTTCCTGTTATCCAGGTGGCTGAAGGTGATTGGCTGCAGACACCTTTTTAAAGAGGAAGCTGATGAGGCTCTGGGCTCTTCACCTTCTTCATGCTGCTATAGATGGGTCACTTTGAGGACGACTTAAGTCTTTTGAAATATTTGTGTAAACAGACTATTGATTGTTTAGTTTTTATGTTCAATCCCTTTTATCTGTAGGGGAGGGAAGCCATTTTGTTTTCACCATTTTCTCCTCTTTTTGGTTAAGAACTTTAGCGATTGTAATTCTTTTGTTTATTAGATAAGATGATTTTCTGTTGAAGAACCTTTTTGTTTGTTGTTTTGGCCTCACCCTCCCTGACACTTTTTGTTAATATAATAAATATTGAAAGTATTTGGATTGAATTTTAGTGTATGACCCTTTTATTTTTGGAAGCTGAAAGAAGGTGGGGAGCCACTTTATGTTGCGCTCTGGTTCCCCTAGTCTGGGGCGTAACAACATGTATATGTTATAACTTACAAATATTACAAACATTTAGTAATAGGTGGAATGTTATTAAAATTTTATTTATATTAAGACATTTCAGGTTGTTAATATTTCTTCTGCTTATAGAGATTTTAGTGAAACTGAATGAAAACATTTACAAAGAAAAAATGTGACTTGTATTTACGTTATTAGAGTGAATTGGTCTGAATGTGGAACCTGATCTAAAATGATTCATTAATATATTAGTGTAATTTTTACATTTGACTAATTTCTCCAAAGGGCCGGAATGGACCCTTTGGACGGCCACATTTGGCCCCTGGGCCACATGTTTGACAGCTGTCCTGTAAAGCATTCATGTTCACTTGTTGTCAGTGTGATGTCATCAGACAGAGTCGACTGTTGTAAGGATCAGTGTGTGTTCCACTTGTTTATTGTTACTGTGAACTGTATAATAAATACATGTTATAAAATACTACACTTTATTATATTTGTTGGAAGTAAAGACATTTAAATGACAACAGTTACACACAGAAAACTGTACAAATACACAGTAGGATGGATAATAGTCACAACACAGGTTGGTCCTCACTTAGTTTCACACACACACTTGTAGGCCCCGCCTTAAGGGGCCGGCACAACAGGTCCTAACAAGCTGTCAAAAACTGAGGTTTGGTTTTCGTGTGTGTATCCAAAGTTTCACGTGGGCGTCTTTAAACTGATTTTTTTCTGAACGTAGAGGTGTCACTGTTTTTTCTCTATGATAACAGGAAAGCATGGTCCTCACAATGGATGACCATACCTGGAGTCCTCACAAAGTAGCAAATTCAAGACTGTGTGTGTGTGTGCGCGTTTGTGTACGTGTGTGCGTTTGTTTGTGTGTGTGTGTGTGCGCGTTTGCGTGCGTGCGTGTGTGTGCGTTTGTGTGTGTGTGAGAGAGACATTTTGTTCCATTTGTTGTTCACTTTGCTCGACCACAACAGACATGTTTTTTTCGTGTTTGGTTACTTTATGAGGACACTCATTTTATTAAAAACTTGAGTAGTGTACGATTCCAACAGGGCTGCAGCCCACCCAGGCCCATGCATTAAAGCACCGCTGGGTTAGGGTATAGGATAGGGTAGGGTTCATGGGTATAAGATAGGGTAGGGTTCACGGGTATAGGATAGGGTAGGGTTCACGGGTGTAGGATAGGGTAGGGTTCACGGGTATAAGATAGGGTAGGGTTCACGGGTATAGGATAGGGTAGGGTTCACCGGTATAGGATAGGGTAGGGTTCACGGGTATAGGATAGGGTAGGGTTCACGGGTATAGGATAGGGCAGGGTTCACGGGGATAGGGTAGGGTTCACGGGTATAAGATAGGGTAAGGTTCACGGGTATAAGATAGGGTAGGGTTCACGGGTATAGGATAGGGTAGGGTTCACGGGTATAGGATAGGGTAGGGTTCACGGGTATAGGATAGGGTAGGGTTTACGGGTATAGGATAGGGTAGGGTTCACAGGTATAGGATAGGGTAGGGTTCACGGGTATAGGATAGGGTAGGGTTCACGGGTATAGGATAGGGTAGGGTTTACGGGTATAAGATAGGGTAGGATTCACGGGTATAAGATAGGGTAGGGTTCACGGGTATAGGATAGGGTAGGGTTCACGGGTATAGGATAGGGTAGGGTTCACGGGTATAAGATAGGGTAGGGTTCACGGGTATAAGATAGGGTAGGGTTCACGGGTATAGGATAGGGTAGGGTTCACGGGTATAGGATAGGGTAGGGTTCGCGGGGATAGGATAGGGTAGGGTTCGCGGGGATAGGGTAGGGTTCACGGGTATAAGATAGGGTAGGGTTCACGGGTATAAGATAGGGTAGGGTTCACGGGTATAGGATAGGGTTCACGGGTATAGGATAGGGTAGGGTTCGCGGGGATAGGATAGGGTAGGGTTCGCGGGGATAGGGTAGGGTTCACGGGTATAAGATAGGGTAGGGTTCACGGGTATAAGATAGGGTAGGGTTCACGGGTATAGGATAGGGTTCACGGGTATAGGATAGGGTAGGGTTCACGGGTATAAGATAGGGTAGGGTTCACGGGTATAGGATAGGGTAGGGTTCACGGGTATAGGATAGGGTAGGGTTCACGGGTATAAGATAGGGTAGGGTTCACGGGTATAGGATAGGGTAGGGTTCACGGGTATAAGATAGGGTAGGGTTCATGGGTATAGGATAGGGTAGGGTTCATGGGTATAGGACAGGGTAGGGTTCACGGGTATAGGACAGGGTAGGGTTCACGGGTATAAGATAGGGTAGGGTTCACGGGTATAGGATAGGGTAGGGTTCACGGGTATAGGATAGGGTAGGGTTCACGGGTATAAGATAGGGTAGGGTTCACGGGTATAGGATAGGGTAGGGTTCACGGGTATAGGATAGGGTAGGGTTCACGGGTATAAGATAGGGTAGGGTTCACGGGTATAAGATAGGGTAGGGTTCACGGGTATAGGATAGGGTAGGGTTCACGGGTATAAGATAGGGTAGGGTTCACGGGTATAAGATAGGGTAGGGTTCACGGGTATAAGATAGGGTAGGGTTCACGGGTATAAGATAGGGTAGGGTTCACGGGTATAAGATAGGGTAGGGTTCACGGGTATAAGATAGGGTAGGGTTCACGGGTATAAGATAGGGTAGGGTTCACGGGTATAAGATAGGGTAGGGTTCACGCGTATAAGATAGGGTAGGGTTCACGGGTATAAGATAGGGTAGGGTTCACGGGTATAAGATAGGGTAGGGTTCACGCGTATAAGATAGGGTAGGGTTCACGGGTATAAGATAGGGTAGGGTTCACGCGTATAAGATAGGGTAGGGTTCACGGGTATAAGATAGGGTAGGGTTCACGGGTATAAGATAGGGTAGGGTTCACGGGTATAAGATAGGGTAGGGTTCACGGGTATAAGATAGGGTAGGGTTCACGCGTATAAGATAGGGTAGGGTTCACGGGTATAAGATAGGGTAGGGTTCACGGGTATAAGATAGGGTAGGGTTCACGCGTATAAGATAGGGTAGGGTTCACGGGTATAGGATAGCGCATGGCTCAGGGGTATAGGGTAGATGCTGTACGTAACCTGATGTCAACGACGTCATATGACGTCATATGATGTCATCACCACCTGCAGTAAAGTTCAACCTCTGACCCTACACACAGGTAAACACAGCTGACGTTTGACCTCTGCTGACCTTTAAAGGTCAAAGCCAGTCTCAGCTGACCTCTAAAGGTCAAAGGTTGTCTCATATTTCCAGCAAACAAATAAATCAATATCATTATTTATAATCGATTTGTGATCAATAGTCTTTGTTTTGCCCTTTTTACATAAAAAGTTACAATTATGAGATAATTATCGTATATAGTTCTGAGAACCCTCTAAACTTGTCTTATGCACTATAGACAAGGGCGGGGCTTATGCAGTATGGACAGGGGTGGGGCTTATGCCCTAATATTTTTAAATACACACATTAACACACGCTAACTAATGGGGACGTGTCATGTGTCTTTATTTATTGTGAACAAACAATAAAGTCAATGATCTGGTGTTTGAAACACACACACACTGATCTATTAACACACCTGTCAGTCATGTGTTACCATGGTAACCACCTCGCACTTCACGTCCCCATTAGGGCTAGGACATCAAAGGCATCTCATGATTTGATTCATCAACTATTATGACGAGAACGATTTTAGGCTTTCTGGGTTCAGGGGTTCTTCTGTAAGGAACCAGAACTTCATGTACATGATCGCTGAGGATCAACCCTCCTCCCTCACTCTGATTGGTCTGCTGTCATTGAAGCCACACACACTTGTGATTGGCTGAGCAGTTTAGAGGTGTGTC
This sequence comes from Siphamia tubifer, assembly GCA_020466265.1. Lineage (NCBI taxonomy): Eukaryota > Metazoa > Chordata > Actinopteri > Kurtiformes > Apogonidae > Siphamia > Siphamia tubifer. Next base: position 35,233,343 of record CM035790.1, read on the forward strand.
AGTGTCCTGACAGTCAGAGCTGAGGGAAGCAGAGGCTCAGAGGAGGATTAGAGCAGATTATAGAGTGGTTTAGTAGTCCAGCACCACAGAAGAAGAAGAAGGGCCACCAAGGTCCACTGGACCAAACTAGACCAGAACTGGACCAAACTGGACTAGAACTGGACCAGAATTGTTATAGACTGAAGTGTTGTAACTGGGTTGTTCTGGCCAGGATCTGATTCAACAGGGTGGACTGTATCTAAACTAAACTGGATCCAGGACCCGGCCTGGACCGAAGTGGGCCAAGATGGACGGGTTCCAGGCATACGGAGCTGGGAAGGCAGGTGGAACCTTTGACCTGCTGACCTTCATCAAGCAGCCTCAGACTGTTGTCCGGATCCTGTGCTGGGTGAGTCAACCCTGTTACTGCAGGTCTTTACCCCTCCACCCCGTTACTGTAGTTCTTTACCCCTCCACCCCGTTACTGTAGTTCTTTACCCCTCCACCCTGTTACTGCAGTTCTTTACCCCTCCACCCTGTTACTGCAGGTCTTTACCCCTCCACCCTGTTACTGCAGGTCTTTACCCCTCCACCCTGTTACTGCAGTTCTTTACCCCTCCACCCTGTTACTGTAGTTCTTTACCCCTCCACCCTGTTACTGCAGGTCTTTACCCCTCCACCCTGTTACTGCAGGTCTTTACCCCTCCACCCTGTTACTGTAGTTCTTTACCCCTCCACCCCGTTACTATAGTTCTTTACCCCTCCACCTTGTTACTGCAGGTCTTTACCCCTCCACCCTGTTACTGCAGTTCTTTACCCCTCCACCCTGTTACTTTAGGTCTTTACACCTCCACCCTGTTACCCTCCACCCCGTTACTGTAGTTCTTTACCCCTCCACCCCGTTACTGTAGTTCTTTACCCCTCCACCCTGTTACTGCAGTTCTTTACCCCTCCACCCTGTTACTGTAGTTCTTTACACCTCCACCCTGTTACTGCAGTTCTTTAACCCTCCACCCTGTTACTGCAGTTCTTTAACCCTCCACCCTGTTACTGCAGTTCTTTACACCTCCACCCTGTTACTGCAGTTCTTTACCCCTCCACCCCGTTACTGCAGGTCTTTACACATCCACCCTGTTACTGCAGTTCTTTAACCCTCTACCCTGTTACTGTAGTTCTTTACACCTCCGCCCTGTTACTGCAGTTCTTTAACCCTCCACCCTGTTACTGTAGTTCTTTACCCCTCCACCCTGTTACTGTAGTTCTTTACCCCTCCACCCTGTTACTGTAGTTCTTTACCCCTCCACCCTGTTACTGCAGTTCTTTACCCCTCCACCCTGTTACTGCAGTTCTTTACCCCTCCACCCTGTTACTGCAGTTCTTTACCCCTCCACCCTGTTACTGCTTATCACAAAAATCAAAGGTATAAAACATATTATTACTACAACAGAACTATAACACAAACCTAGCATTGTGCTATTGCTAGTGCTAGGTGAATGGAGGAGGACTGACATGCCCCCTATTCAAAATAAAACCAAAAATAAGATAATGAAAAGACAGCTAGTTCCTCCATTATTTGTTTCCAAATCCAAAATGAAAAAATGGATAAAGATGCATTTTTTTCAGTTTTCCTTTTTGTGTTTAAATGAATAATAGAAAAAAACAGATAACGTCCATTTCCTGTTTTATCCAGTTTTGACCTGAAGTAAAAATAGTAAATTATAAATGAATGTTAACACCCATAGAAACATGTCCACTGGACTGAAGATCTTTATGGTATGATACTGTGATCATATGTGGTTTTATTTTGAAAAATGAATGAACGAATGATACACAGATTAAAAATCATTAAAGCTATTTTCTAAGGAGTGCAGGACTTGCCCACCCCCATAGACACGCCCCTGGGTGTACCTGGCCCAGGTTCAGATGTGGTCTCTCCTTCATCCTACCAAACCAAGGGTCATAAAAGAAGGTTTGATTCTACACAGTTAGTGATCAAGACCAGTGGAACCTGGGTTCAGACCCTGGTCACAAGTTCCTGATCAGCTGACCCACCCTCTTCCCTTCCAGCCAGTTTGATCCTAGTTCACTTGCTGGTCTCAGATCAGCTGCTCCTTCAGTCATGAGATCAGTGTTAACATTCCACAGGCGGAACACGGGACTGGAACACAACGCTACTGTTTAACCCTGGACCTGCTCTGATTGGTCCATTACAGACCTCACTGAGCTCTGATTGATCGGTGGACAGAATCAGGGCAAAGGTTGTTTGGTCTGGACTGGTCTGTGTTGAAGTCCAGGAGGTCCAGGTATGTCCTCCACAGACCTAAACTCTGTCAAAGTGAGCGGGTGCCCACAGTCATCCACAGTTATGGGTCATTAAAAAAATATTGTAAATGATATTAGGATTGAGGTCGGTCGCGTCGTTTGTAGTTTTAGATAAACATTAAAATAACCTGGAAAATACACTTCATTAAATGAATGTCTGTGAAGGTACATATATATATATATATATATATATATATATATATATATATATATATATATATATATATATATATATACACAGTGGTGTTTTCATACCGTGACTTTTTCGGAAATTGTCTCATTTTAGATGTAAAAGGTCTGATTCCTTTCGATGCCGCCAATTCTACCCCCTAAACCCCTAATACTACCCCTAAACCCCTAACCCTAAACCCCCAATACTACCCCTAAATCCTTTAAAATGATGAAAGTATAGACATTTAGTATAAACATGTGTTTTCAGTTTTATAAACAGTATATTTTAAATGTAATTTATTAGTGTCAGTGGGTAAATGTGTCACTGACTGAACATTAAACCATTCAAATGAACCAGACATGTGGGTCATTTTCATACCAGACATGTGGGTCATTTTGTCACTTTCAACTTCAGTGGTGTTTTTTGAGTTTGGGGGGGTGTAGATCCAGGGACCTTTAACTTTTCGTGATCTTCCTGGGGTGGGCGCGGTATGTGTGTCGTTAGGGCGATGACACGACTTGTGCACATTTTTTTTCCCCCATGGGTTCAGGTGGTTGGTGGGGTTTCGTCCCTCATGTCTTTTGTCGGTGCTGCTGCAGTGATGGCTCCTCCTCCTTTTTTATCGTCTCCTGTTTCACTTGTGTTGATAACGCAGACGCTTCTTCTTTTCATTCGCACCAGGAGCAACTTTCTTTGTTCTGGTGGAGAGTGGTGGGTGCGTGCTGTGGGGGGTTTGGGTGGACGCACTTGGGGGGACTCACAGGGCAGCGGTGGTTCTGTCCTTTATGTGTGTATGGTAAGAACTCTGTGATGAATGAGGGTCAAAGTTCACCAAAAGCATCATGGGTATCTCCCTCATAGCCAATGGGATGATACGTACAGTACGTACATTACGTAGTTAAGTACATTAATGTACTTGTAATATAAATGTAACTTGTGTTTATAGAACACCAATTAAGAGAACTAAGATTTTATCCAAATTCAAAAAATAAAAAGCACAGAGCCTTCCTTCAGGAATCGCACATGAGTCAATCAGAACATGCAAAATGACAAAGGTCAGGAATTAAATAGGTATTCTCTTCCTCATTTAAGTCAGGCCACAAGAGGCATGATGCTGTCTTTATATGGAATGTACTTGTTTATGAACACATATCAGAAACTGTAGATGAAGAGGGAAGATTTAAGATCACTGGAAGAATAGAAGGATCAATAATAACTTTACTGAATGTTTATGTTCCTCCAGGAAGCGACTGGTGACTGTATAGACGTGTTTTTGACTTAATGGTTAACTCAGGGAGTGATAATATGTGGAAGGGATTTTAACATCAGGCTGAACCCTAAAGTAGATTCTTCAAGAGCAACTAAACATAATCGATCTTTGACTAGGAAACTGAAAAGACTGATGGTAATAAAACACTAAAGATAATAAAGTAAACCTTCGGAGAGGCTTCCGGGTCACCATGGAGATGACAGCATAGGAAAAGAGCTCTTGACAAATGACAGAAATTTGCCCCCAAAATTGAAATAATACTATAACTGGCTCAAAGCCATTAAACGAAATACAGGGGTGAGGATGACATCTAAAATTAAGAGTAAAAAACCCGCTCTAGACACTGAAAAAGGGAACAAGAGATAGCAACACGTGGATGCTAATGAGAGCTCCCACTCAGCTAGCCAACGCAGTGATAACATGGAAGGGGACCCGGTGAATCTGACCCTGATCCTCAGAGGAATACGCAACTTTAGACAAGACAACAAGGAACAGTTTGAAGAAATCAAAGGGGAGATGACAAAAATTAACTCGAGACTGGACGAAGCTGAAACACAGATTACGGAGAGTGAGGACAGATTGCAAAATGCAGGAGAGGTACTAGCAGAAATGCTAAAGCTACAGCAGCTCTAATTGAAGCTAGCTGACCAAGAGGGACGTGCACGGGGGGAAAACATGAGGATATACAGAGTACCCGAAGGTGCGGAGGGGGGACCCAGGAAAATTGTCTTTTTCGTGGATTAGCTACTTAAAGACAACCTTGGTATTCTGGAATCGAAGGATTTACAGATAGAACGAGCACACCGAGTATTAGCCCCGCAACCACCAGCAGGTGCTCAACCCAGATCGATCCTGATTAAATTCCTGAGTTTCAGAACAAAAGAAGAGCTACTTAAACTAGCGTGGCAAAAGAAAGGATTCGTGTGGAGAAATTGTAAAATAAACCTTGATCATGATTATGCACCGTTTATCCTGACAAAGAGAAGAGAATATGCAGAGGCACAGAGGGCTCTGAAAGACAAAAACATCAAGTTCCAGACCTTACACCAGGCCCAGCTGAGAGTTTATTATGAGGACGAGACTCAGACCTTTAACTCGGTGGAGGAGGCGACATCAGATTTGGCAGACCGTGGACTACGGGTAAAAATCATCACATAGCCAGCGTCCCACCTTGAGAGGATTCGGGGGGGGGGGGGGGGTCATGGACACCAGCGAAGACGCGACACACACCGCGAGCCAGTGGAGCATCAGGATACAAAGAAAAGCTGCAAGCATTCAGACGTGATCACACAGAAGATAAGGACTAATGAGAAGGAAAAGAACTGATATGATAGATTAACTAAGGTAAAAGTTAAAAATGAAAATTTAGGCGCAATAACAGACGCAACAATATAATTAATTGTACATGAAGTGGGGACACAGAAGTGATTTATTGTGGCTGTTGTAACAGCAGATGGGTCATCTGACCCAGTTAGGGAAGAAACGTTATCCCTCAAAACAGAGGCTTGTGAGTGGAAAAGCCTCAAGGTTGGAAGTATGGACACAATTGAAAATGTTTTCAGTTAAAAATGTTCAAGGTTCATCTGACTGTTGTTCTTATAAGGGACTGTTTATTACTAACAGAGGAAGAGCGGGTATCTTATGTTTACTACGACTGAATGCAAAGTGGTCTCGTGAAAATAATTTATTTTAATGTAAATGGGGTTTTGAACGCCTTAATTACACAAAGTTGTAAATGTTTTTTCATTAGGAGTGTGGATGAAAATGAAGTTATTGAAAATGTAAAATAATTGAACAACAAAAGGTCAAGTGAGTGTCATCATTTAGATATGAACCTTGTCTGATCACAATGCCATCTTCTTCTCAAGAAAACTTTTAAAGATTCAAATAAAAAGTCTAACCCAAAACAATCTTTGTAAATTAATGACTGGAACAAAATGATTGAAAGTAATAACGTTGAAACTAGCAGCTATTTATTTGAATGTCAAAGTTTAGCAAAAGAGGAAGCCATAAGAAAAGAAAGAGAGGAATGAAAAATAGATCACATGTCATCATTTACCTCACTGACAAATAACGTTATCAAACTATGCCAAAGGCCAAAGCAACTTTTTCATGAATATTATTTCTGAAGCAAATGGAAATTCTCAGAAGATCTGGCAAACTCTAAATAAATTCATTGGGAAAGATACACCAGCAAAACAAGAAAGTGAAGTAAAAACAAAGAATAGTTCCAGATCTACTTTGTCAACTCTGTCTCCTGATCTCAAATCCAGGTCCATTGATCCCACATAACCTGTTTTTAATTGACCTGAAATTACAGGGTTGGATGTGTCCAAAACTATTGATTCCTTTCAATTCAAAAGCCAAAGACATTCATGTTATTGCACCAATAAGACAAATGGTTCATTTACGTCTAAAAGACACAGTTGGAAACTGTCAACAGTCAGGCCGATCTTTAAATCTGGTGACATATCAAATACATCCATTATTGATCACTCTGTATTCTTCCAGTCAGTTCTAAGGTTGTTATTAGATGAGTAGCAAATATTATAAATGAACATTTATATAGTTCCTCCAACTTACATGCCATGCAATTTGGTTTCAGAGCAAAGCAAATAGTTGTTTTTTTTATATAGAAAATGTGAAAAGTAAATTGGATACATACCCCTATATTGGTGCAGTGTTCCTTGATCTTCAAAAGGCCTTTGACATTGTCAGCCATGAAATACTTTGAAGAACATTCATAGACTTCAACTTCTCCCCAGAGGCAATTCAGTGGATTCAATCGTATTTAGTTTCAAAAAAGCAATGTTTACAAACTGACAGTGTAGACTCATCTGTGTTGGATGTCTCTGTCGGAGTTCCACAAGGATCAATACTTGGTCCATTATTATTTTCACTGTATATTAATGATCTTCCAAAAACATGGAAGAACGTTTCAAACATCTGCAGATGACGCTGTCATTTACACTAAAGAGGATTAAAGAGGCAGCCTCTGTTCTAACCTCAGCCATGGAGTCAATGACTGGCTTTGCTTCTGAACTCTAAAAAAAAAACTGTCTGCATGATGTTCTCAAAGCAGATCAAAAGTTCTGGAGTGTTCTTGAGAGGAGAAGAATTACAACTGGTCACAGAATTCAAGTATCTTGGCGTGACGCTTGGTTCCACTCCGCTTCTAGAATAATATACTATATAGAATAATACTAGACCAAGTTCAAAAAGAGCTCGTAAAATGAAAAGACTGGTTTGATATTAATAAATTATCATTAAACGTCAGTAAAACCACATATATTATTTTGGAAAAAAGATAAACAATAAACTAGTCAGACTGAAATGGAAAGAGTGTCTGTAATAAATGTTAAGGTTTTATAATGATGAGCAGCTGAAGTTTAAGAGTCATGTGACTTTTCTTAGATCAAAAATAGATAAAACATTGATATAATGTACAAAACGAAAACCCTTCTGGATCATAAACTTACATAAACTCATACTTTATAATATTTAAACTACTGTGCAGCAATAACTATAAATCAAATATTAATTCTATATTTTCACTCCAAAGGAAAGACATGAAGTGTTACTCAAAAACCAACAAATCTTTTGTTTATTAAATTAAATGTTCTAAAACAACATGATATTACGAACCTTAATACTCTTATTCTAATGTCTAAAACTAATGAGCACATGCTTCACTACAGTTTACAACAGATGTTTCATCTGAAAATGAGTGATTATAACTCAACTGACATTTAGAGGAAAATAAAGTGAAGTCATTCAACAGTCAGTGTATCTGTGTTAGAGGGAACATCTGCAGAATCATCTGGATCACAATCTGAAAAAGTCAACTTCAATTTGTCTATTTAAAAGGATGAATAAAACTAGTATAATAATAAAATATAGAATATTATCTGAATAAGTCAATATTTATGTAGTTATAATGTAGAAGAGCAGGTGAATAAAACTATCATAGTTAAATATATCTATGTATTTATCTAAGGATCATATCTATTAATTATTGTTTATGTCATTGATTTGACCCTCTGTAAACCCTGACCCCTGACCCTCTGTAAACCCTGACCCCTGACCCTCTGTAAACCCTGACCCCTGACCCTCTGTAAACCCTGACCCTCTGTAAACCCTGACCCCTGACCCTCTGTAAACCAGACACCAGCATCAGAAATAGTTTTTATTAAATCAGTGACATTAGTGTTTTTAGATCAGATTATGTTGATCAGTTGATTTTCCTCCAAAAGAATAAAAACAGTATTTTGTGTCTAACCTCAGTGTTATGTTCAGTGTATTCTACCATTGACAGGAATGATACAATTTTAGGACATTTTTATATTTTATTTTGTCTTTGTTGAAGGGAAATAAGTTTTGTATTTTAAATATGAGCAGAATTTTACAAACCTGTTAAATTAGTAAAACTAGATTATCAGTTATCTATAGGTATATTATCATTAATATCACTTATCTACAGGTATATTATCATTAATATCACTTATCTACAGGTATATTATCATTAATATCACTTATCTACAGGTATATTATCATTAATATCATTTATCTACAGGTATATTATCATTAATATCACTTATCTACAGGTATATTATCATTAATATCACTTATCTACAGGTATATTATCATTAATATCATTTATCTACAGGTATATTATCATTAATATCACTTATCTACAGGTATATTATCATTAATATCATTTATCTACAGGTATATTATCATTAATATCACTTATCTACAGGTATATTATCATTAATATCATTTATCTACAGGTATATTATCATTAATATCAGTTATCTACAGGTATATTATCATTAATATCATTTATCTACAGGTATATTATCATTAATATCACTTATCTACAGGTATATTATCATTAATATCACTTATCTACAGGTATATTATCATTAATATCACTTATCTACAGGTATATTATCATTAATATCACTTATCTACAGGTATATTATCATTAATATCACTTATCTACAGGTATATTATCATTAATATTTATCTACAGGTATATTATCATTAATATCACTTATCTACAGGTATATTATCATTAATATCACTTATCTACAGGTACATTGTTCAGTAGTTCCTGCTCTATTGTCTCTTGTGTTTTGTTTTTTTTCTCAGTAATAAAATAAAATCCGTCCTTGCTGTTAAATTATCAATTTGTATTGAATCAAACTGAACTGAATCGGATCGTAGTCTGTGAATCAAGATTTGAATCAGATTGTTGTGTGAGTGATGTATATATATATATATATATATATATATATATATATATATATATATATATATATATATATATATATATATATATATATATATATATATTAAAAAGTAAATACTACTGAGTTAAAATATAATAAATTACACTAAAAGTACATTCACTTTTGTGTATTATAAAACTTGATAGCAGCAGTGATAACAGACTTCCTGTATGTTAGTCTGTGACTGTCAATGGGCAGTGGACAGTGGACAGGAAGGTGGACAGGAGTGTGGACAATGGACAGGAGTGTGGATGGTGGACAGGTGTGGATAGTGGACAGTGGACAGGAGAGTGGACAATGGACAGGAGTGTGGACGGTGGACAGGAGTGTGGACAGTGGACAGGAGGGTGGACAATGGACAGGAGTGTGGACGGTGGACAGGAGTGTGGACAGTGGACAGGAGTGTGGACAGTGGACAGGAGGGTGGACAATGGACAGGAGTGTGGACGATGGACAGGAGTGTGGACGATGGACAGGAGTGTGGACAGTGGACAGGAGGGTGGACAATGGACATGAGTGTGGATGGTGGACAGGAGTGTGGACAGGAAAGTGGACAGGAGTGTGGAAAGTGGACAGGAGTGTGGAAAGTGGACAGTGGACAGGAGGGTGGACAATGGACAGGAGTGTGGACGGTGGCCAGGAAGGTGGACGGTGGACAGGAGTGTGGACAGTGGACAGGAAAGTGGACGGTGGCCAGGAAGGTGGACACATGTTGAATGACCTTAACTACCGCAGTACCCGGCTTTGGCCCGTCCTGTCCACTGAAGATGGATCTGATCTGGGTCTGGTTCTGTATGGACCCAGTAGTTCTGGTTCTGGATTTATGTGGACCCAGTAGTTCTGGTTCTGGTTGCGGTTCTGTATGGACCCAGTCGGTTCCTTGCCTGACGGTTCTGCTCTTCATCCTCAGCTCTTCTCCATTGTCATCTTTGGTTGCATCATTAACGAAGGCTACATCAATCGACCTGAGGAAGAGGAGGAGTTCTGCATCTTCAACCGTAACCAGAACGCCTGTAACTATGGCGTCGCCATGGGAACGCTCTGCTTCCTGTGTAGCTCCGCCTTCCTGGCACTGGATGTTTATTTCCCTCAGATCAGTGGTGTAAAGGACCGAAAGAAAGCTGTCATGGCCGACATTGGTGTGTCAGGTGACTACGACCACATCTGTTTACACAAATATTAGTAACAGTAACAACAATAACAACAATTTTATAAGGAGTTGTTTGTAGATTTGTGACAGAAGCTGTGTTTCCATTATGCTTGGAAGTTTGCAATATGTAAATATCGCTATAAAAACTGGTAATGGAAACACCTGAAAAAACACTCAAATATCGATAAAAAGTTTTCACGCTTTCATGAGGTGGTTTTTCAGACGTTTCGATATTCTGATTTATTGCAAAAGTGCAATGGAATATTTTTTTCCACAATTATATGTCATAGGATGTGACGTACATGGTCACATGATCACTTCTCTGGGAGTGAAAATGGCAGCTGCAGTCACTGTAACCATGACAACCATTGGCTGCTGAGTGATGATCAGGGTGATTCCTACAGTAGACTTTATTATCTTTAGTTTATATATTTGTGTGTGTGTCTGCCTGCATGTCTGCCTGCGTGTCTGCCTGCGTGTCTGCCTGCATGTTTGCCTGCGTGTCTGCCTGCGTGTCTGCCTGCGTGTCTGCCTGCGTGTCTGCCTGCATGTTTGCCTGCGTGTTTGCCTGCGTGTCTGCCTGCGTGTCTGCCTGCGTGTCTGCCTGCATGTTTGCCTGCGTGTCTGCCTGCGTGTCTGCCTGCGTGTCTGCCTGCGTGTCTGCCTGCGTGTCTGCCTGCGTGTCTGCCTGCGTGTCTGCCTGCGTGTCTGCCTGCGTGTCTGCCTGCGTGTCTGCTCCTGATCCAATGGTTTAAATCTGAAATCTCATCATATAATGGAGCTGTTCTGTGCTTCTGTGCGTGCCGCAATGTTGAATAAATGATCAATACACACAAACGTGCTGCTTACACACCAGGGGAGGAGGTGAGGGAACAAATGCAAGGGGGCGGGGCTAACAGCTCCACACCACAGTGGAGGAAGCAGAGTGAAGAACTTTTCATTTAGAGCATTGTCTGAAGATATTCAATATGACAAATTATTTCTCAATTTCATAAAACATCAGGATATGTTCTTGACATGAGCATATGAAATCTTGGGCTCGATGAGACGCACATTTTGTTATGTTTCATGATTCTGCAACATTCCTACGAATCCTGGGTGTCTGACCTGGACCCTGTGGACTCAGTCCCTAATTCGCTGGACTTTAATGGGCCTGGACCCTGCAGGCTTGATCCCTAATGGACCTGGACCCGGTGGGATGGTCCTAGTGGGCTCAGTACCTAATGGGGTCAGTTCCTAATGGTCTTGCTCCCTAAGGGGCTCAGTTCCTAATGGGACTGACCATTGTGCGCTAGTCCCCAATGGGCTCAGCCCCCAATGGGCTCAGCTCGTAACCTTAACCTTTGAATGTCCCCAGAGTTCATGGTCAAACTGATCTGAATAAAAATAGATAAAAAATATGAAGAACAGGTGGATCAAATACTAACCATGTGACCTCTGACCTCTGACTTCAGCCATGTGGGCGTTGCTGTGGTTCGTGGGTTTCTGTTTCCTGGCCAATCAATGGCAGGTTTCCACAGAAGAAGACAACCCCCTTCGGGAGGGCGCTGATGCTGCCAGGGCCGCCATTGTCTTTTCCTTCTTCTCTGTGTTCACCTGGGTACGTACCTCAACCCTGTAACAACAGCCCTGTAACACCATCCCTGTAACACCATCCCTGTAACAACAACCTTGTAACAGCAACCCTGTAACACCATCCCTGTAACAACCCTGTAACAATAGCCCTATAACAACAACCCTGTAACACCATCCCTGTAACAACCCTGTAATAGCAACCCTGTAACAGCAACCCTGTAACAACAACCCTGTAACAATAGCCCTATAACAACAACCCTGTAACACCATCCCTGTAACAACCCTGTAATAGCAACCCTGTAACAGCAACCCTGTAACAACAACCTTATAACAATAACCCTATAACAACAACCCTGTAACAACAACCCTGTAACACCATCCCTGTAACAACAACTCTGTAACAATAGCCCTATAACAACAACCCTGTAACACCATCCCTGTAACAACCCTGTAACAGCAACCCTGTAACAGCAACCCTGTAACAGCAACCCTGTAACACCATCCCTGTAACAACAACCCTGTAACAATAGCCCTATAACAACAACCCTGTAACACCATCCCTGTAACAACCCTGTAATAGCAACCCTGTAACAGCAACCCTGTAACAACAACCCTGTAACAATAGCCCTATAACAACAACCCTGTAACACCATCCCTGTAACAACCCTGTAATAGCAACCCTGTAACAGCAACCCTGTAACAACAACCTTATAACAATAACCCTATAACAACAACCCTGTAACAACAACCCTGTAACACCATCCCTGTAACAACAACTCTGTAACAATAGCCCTATAACAACAACCCTGTAACACCATCCCTGTAACACCAACCCTGTAACACCATCCCTGTAACAACAACCCTGTAATAGCAACCCTGTAACACCATCCCTGTAACAACAACCCTGTAACACCATCCCTGTAACAACAACCCTGTAACACCAAATATGAAACAGTCAGTGTGTGTGACAGATTTAACTTGACATCTGTCAACAGCTGTTTGTAACCTTTGACCTCTTCTAACAGGTGTCTGTAACCTTTGACCTCTACTAACAGGTGTCTGTAACCTTTGACCTCTACTAACAGCTGTTTGTAACCTTTGACCTCTTCTAACAGGTGTCTGTAACCTTTGACCTCTACTAACGGTTGTCTGTAACCTTTGACCTCTACTAACAGCTGTTTGTAACCTTTGACCTCTTCTAACAGGTGTCTGTAACCTTTGACCTCTACTAACAGGTGTCTGTAACCTTTGACCTCTACTGACAGCTGTTTGTAACCTTTGACCTCTTCTAACAGGTGTCTGTAACCTTTGACCTCTACTAACAGGTGTCTGTAACCTTTGACCTCTACTAACGGGTGTCTGTAACCTTTGACCTTTGACCTTTGACCAGGTCTACCAAACCTGTTTCTAAGTTAATTTGTTTTTCTTGCCATTTTTTGGTCTCTGTGGTATGTGGTCTATGTGGTCTCTGTGGTATTTGGTCTATGTTGTCTCTGTGGAATTTGGTCAATGTGGTCTGTGGTATGCGGTCTATGTGGTATGCGGTCTATGTGGTATGCGGTCTATGTGGTCTCTGTGGTATTTGGTCTATGTGGTCTCTGTAGTATTTGGTCTATGTGGTCTCTGTGGTATGCGGTCTATGTGGCCTCTGTGGTATGTGGTCTATGTGGTCTCTGTGGTATGCAGTCTATGTGGCTTCTGTGGTATGTGGTCTCTGTGGTATGCGGTCTATGTGGCTTCTGTGGTATGTGGTCTATGTAGTCTCTGGTATGCGGTCTATGTGGTCTCTGTGGTATGTGGTCTCTGTGGTATGCGGTCTATGTGGCTTCTGTGGTATGTGGTCTATGTGGTCTCTGTGGTATGCGGTCTATGTGGTCTCTGTGGTATGTGGTCTATGTGGTCTCTGTGGCATGCAGTCTATGTGGCTTCTGTGGTATGTGGTCTCTGTGGTATGTGGTCTATGTGGTCTCTGTGGTATGCGGTCTATGTGGTCTCTGTGGTATGCGGTCTATGTGGTCTCTGTGGTATGTGGTCTATGTGGTCTCTGTGGTATGTGGTCTATGTGGTCTCTGTGATATTTGGTCTCTGTGGTATGTGGTCTATGTGGTCTCTGTAGTATTTGGTCTATGTGGCTTCTGTGGTATGTGGTCTATGTGGTCTCTGTAGTATTTGGTCTATGTGGCTTCTGTGGTATGTGGTCTATGTGGTCTCTGTGGTATGTGGTCTATGTGGTCTCTGTGATATTTGGTCTCTGTGGTATGTGGTCTATGTGGTCTCTGTAGTATTTGGTCTATGTGGTCTCTGTGGTATGTGGTCTATGTGGTCTCTCTGATCTATGTGGTCTATGTGGTCTACAGGGAGGTCTAACTCTTTTATCTCTGGAGCGTCTGAAGCGAGTTTCCTTTGAAGAGGAGTACAACAAACTGTTCAGTCCACCACTGGCATGACCCCGCCTCCAGGACGCTGTCAGTGGGCGTGGTTTTCCTTCAGTGGAAGTGGTTTTCCTGTTTCCTTTGTGCCTTTGTTTAATCTTCTCTTTTCCCACTGGTTTTTTTTAGATTTATTCATTGAGAAGGAGGGGTTAAGAACGGATAAGGGCTAAGAACAGGGGAGGGGCTAAGAACAGGGGAGGGACTATGAACAGGGGAGGGGCTAAGAACAGGGGAGGGACTATGAACAGGGGAGGGGCTAAGAACGGGGTAGGGGCTATGAACAGGAGGGGAGGGACTAAGAACAGGTTAGGGACTAAGAACAGGGGAGGAGCTAAGAACAGGGGAGGGACTATGAACAGGGGAGGGGCTAAGAACGGGGTAGGGGCTATGAACAGGAGGGGAGGGACTAAGAACAGGGGAGGAGCTAAGAATTAATCTTGTTTATATCAAAGCTGTGTGTCATATGAGGCTAAATAAATGAATAAATGAAATAACTTTTTCTTCTTCAGGTTTATTATTAAATATTATTTTTAATGTTATTAATAAACATTATTTAAGATGATTTTAAATATTAAATATTATTATTACACATATACATTAGTATGTTTTTTTTGTTTATTTTAGTGCTAGGAGGAGCTAGCATGGCTAGGCTACTATGATAGAAGATTAGATTTACTGACGCTAGGAGGAGTTAGCGTGGCTAGGCTACTATGATAGAACATTAGATTTACTGACGCTAGGAGGAGCTAGCATGGCTAGGCTACTACGATAGAACATTAGATTAACTGATGCTAGGAGGAGCTAGTGTGGCTAGGCTACTATGATAGAAGATTAGATTAACTGACGCTAGGAGGAGCTAGTGTGGCTAGGCTACTACGATAGAACATTAGATTAACTGATGCTAGGAGGTGCTAGTGTGGCTAGGCTACTATGATAGAAGATTAGATTTACTGACGCTAGGAGGAGCTAGCATGGCTAGGCTACTACGATAGAACATTAGATTAACTGATGCTAGGAGGTGCTAGTGTGGCTAGGCTACTATGATAGAAGATTAGATTAACTGACGCTAGGAGGAGCTAGTGTGGCTAGGCTACTATGATAGAACATTAGATTTACTGATGCTAGGAGGAGCTAATGTGGCTAGGCTACTACGATAGAACATTAGATTAACTGATGCTAGGAGGTGCTAGTGTGGCTAGGCTACTATGATAGAACATTAGATTAACTGACGCTAGGAGGAGCTAGTGTGGCTAGACTAACTTTGAACTATTTTGACTGTTTTTAGGGACTCCAAAATGACATTGTGACCTTTGACCTGGAAAGGTCAAACTTTGTCTCACAGAAATGTTCATTAAGATAGATGTATGAAATATGATGTTAATACATGTGCATGCATGCGTGTATGTGTGTGTGTCCGTCCCCAGTTTGTCCAGTGTCTTCTGTCCATCAATCGACTCAAACTGGGCTCAGACTCCGTCCTCTTTAATCAGGACTACGTTGACCCGAGTCAGCTGGAAGCGTTCCCTACAGAGGCTCCACCCACAGAGGAGTAGAAGGCAGGGGATACACCAGGAGGCGTTTCCCACAGAGGCTCCGCCCACAGACCAAATGATGACAGAGGAGTAGAGGGGCGGGCGCCACTTGTAGCTCCGCCCCCTGTTAAATGTGTGAAATGTTACACTCCCTGTATTTTCGTTTCTATTAAAAACTTGTTAATTTTGACCTTTTTCTATTTCAATAAGGTGAATGAATGGACCTTTTTCACAACTTCTGCATTTCGCACCAGACATAAGTGGAGCGTAATCGTACTTCTGCACCAGTAAAACTTAAATGCCACAGATGACAGCATGGACCAACAGTTATTGTAATATACCAGGATGTTGTTGTAATGTCCAGAAGCATCTTATATTTCCTTCCACTTCTTCCCTGTTAACGGTGAAGTTGTAACCTTTAACCTTTCCATGCCAGTATATCAGGGTCAGCAGTAAACAACAGCAGCATTGGAAGGAAACATGTCACATGTTTCAGTTACGTGTTTCAGTTTCAGTCGCGTGTTTCAGTTTCAGTTACGTGTTTCAGTTTCAGTTACGTGTTTCAGGTTCAGTTACGTATTTCCGTTTCAGTCACATGTTTCAGTTTCAGTCACATGTTTCAGTATCAGTTACGTGTTTCAGTTACGTGTTTCAGGTTCAGTTACGTATTTCAGTTTCAGTCACATGTTTCAGTTTCAGTTACGTGTTTCAGGTTCAGTTACATGTTTCAGTATCAGTTACGTGTTTCAGTTACGTGTTTCAGGTTCAGTTACGTATTTCAGTTTCAGTCACATGTTTCAGTTTCAGTTACGTGTTTCAGGTTCAGTTACGTATTTCAGTTTCAGTCACATGTTTCAGTTTCAGTTACGTGTTTCAGGTTCAGTTACGTGTTTCAGTTTCAGTTACGTGTTTCAGTTTCAGTTACGTATTTCCGTTTCAGTCACATGTTTCAGTTTCAGTCACATGTTTCAGTATCAGTTACGTGTTTCAGTTACGTGTTTCAGGTTCAGTTACGTGTTTCAGTTTCAGTTACGTGTTTCAGGTTCAGTTACGTATTTCAGTTTCAGTCACATGTTTCAGTTTCAGTTACGTGTTTCAGGTTCAGTTACATGTTTCAGTTACATGTTTCAGGTTCAGTTACATGTTTCAGTTTCAGTTACATGTTTCAGTTTCAGTTACGTATTTCAGTTTCAGTCACATGTTTCAGTTTCAGTTACGTGTTTCAGGTTCAGTTACATGTTTCAGTATCAGTTACGTGTTTCAGTTACGTGTTTCAGGTTCAGTTACGTATTTCAGTTTCAGTCACATGTTTCAGTTTCAGTTACGTGTTTCAGGTTCAGTTACATGTTTCAGTTACATGTTTCAGGTTCAGTTACATGTTTCAGTTTCAGTTACATGTTTCAGTTTGAGTCACATGTTTCAGTTTCAGTTACGTGTTTCAGTTTCAGTCACGTGTTTCAGTTTCAGTCACGTGTTTCAGTTTCAGTCACGTGTTTCAGTTTCAGTTACGTGTTTCAGTTTCAGTTACGTGTTTCAGTTTCAGTTACGTGTTTCAGGTTCAGTTACGTGTTTCAGTTTCAGTTACATGTTTCAGTTTGAGTCACATGTTTCAGTTTCAGTTACATGTTTCAGTTTCAGTCACATGTTTCAGTTTCAGTCACATGTTTCAGTTTCAGTCACGTGTTTCAGTTTCAGTTACGTGTTTCAGTTTCAGTCACGTGTTTCAGTTTCAGTTACGTGTTTCAGTTTCAGTCACGTGTTTCAGTTTCAGTCACGTGTTTCAGTTTCAGTTACGTGTTTCAGTTTCAGTCACGTGTTTCAGGTTCAGTTACGTGTTTCAGTTTCAGTTACATGTTTCAGTTTCAGTTACGTGTTTCAGTCACGTGTTTCAGTTTCAGTTACATGTTTCAGTTTCAGTTACGTGTTTCAGTTTCAGTTACGTGTTTCAGTTTCAGTTACATGTTTCAGTTTCAGTTACGTGTTTCAGGTTCAGTTACGTGTTTCAGTTTCAGTCACGTGTTTCAGGTTCAGTCACGTGTTTCAGTTTCAGTCACATGTTTCAGTTTCACTTACGTGTTTCAGTTTCAGTTACGTGTTTCAGTTTCAGTCATGTGTTTCAGTTTCAGTTACATGTTTCAGTTTCAGTCACATGTTTCAGTTTCACTTACGTGTTTCAGTTTCAGTCACATGTTTCAGTTTCAGTTACGTGTTTCAGTTTCAGTTACGTGTTTCAGGTTCAGTTACGTGTTTCAGTTTCAGTTACATGTTTCAGTTTGAGTCACATGTTTCAGTTTCAGTTACGTGTTTCAGTTTCAGTCACGTGTTTCAGTTTCAGTCACATGTTTCAGTTTCAGTCACGTGTTTCAGTTTCAGTTACGTGTTTCAGGTTCAGTTACGTGTTTCAGTTTCAGTTACGTGTTTCAGTTTCAGTTACATGTTTCAGTTTCAGTCACATGTTTCAGTTTCAGTTACATGTTTCAGTTTCAGTCACATGTTTCAGTTTCAGTCACATGTTTCAGTTTCAGTCACGTGTTTCAGTTTCAGTTACGTGTTTCAGTTTCAGTCACGTGTTTCAGTTTCAGTTACGTGTTTCAGTTTCAGTCACGTGTTTCAGTGTCAGTCACGTGTTTCAGTTTCAGTTACGTGTTTCAGTTTCAGTCACGTGTTTCAGGTTCAGTTACGTGTTTCAGTTTCAGTTACATGTTTCAGTTTCAGTTACGTGTTTCAGTCACGTGTTTCAGTTTCAGTTACATGTTTCAGTTTCAGTTACGTGTTTCAGTTACGCGTTTCAGTTTCAGTTACATGTTTCAGTTTCAGTTACGTGTTTCAGTTTCAGTTACGTGTTTCAGTTTCAGTCACGTGTTTCAGTTTCAGTCACATGTTTCAGTTTCAGTTACGTGTTTCAGTTTCAGTTATGTGTTTCAGTTTCAGTCACGTGTTTCCGTTTCAGTCACATGTTTCAGTTTCAGTTACGTGTTTCAGTTACGTGTTTCAGTTTCAGTTACATGTTTCAGTTTCAGTTACGTGTTTCAGTTTCAGTTACGTGTTTCAGTTACGTGTTTCAGTTTCAGTTACATGTTTCAGTTTCAGTTACGTGTTTCAGTTTCAGTCACATGTTTCAGTTTCAGTTACGTGTTTCAGTTTCAGTTACGTGTTTCAGTTTCAGTTACGTGTTTCAGTTTCAGTTACATGTTTCAGTTTCAGTTACGTGTTTCAGTTTCAGTTACATGTTTCAGTTTCAGTCACGTGTTTCAGTTTCAGTCACGTGTTTCAGTTTCAGTCACATGTTTCAGTTTCAGTTACGTGTTTCAGTTTCAGTTACGTGTTTCAGTTTCAGTTACGTGTTTCAGTTTCAGTCACGTGTTTCAGTTTCAGTCACATGTTTCAGTTTCAGTTACGTGTTTCAGTTTCAGTTACGTGTTTCAGTTTCAGTTATGTGTTTCAGTTTCAGTCACGTGTTTCAGTTTCAGTCACGTGTTTCAGTTTCAGTTACGTGTTTCAGTCACGTGTTTCAGTTTCAGTTACATGTTTCAGTTTCAGTTACGTGTTTCAGTTACGCGTTTCAGTTTCAGTTACATGTTTCAGTTTCAGTTACGTGTTTCAGTTTCAGTTACGTGTTTCAGTTTCAGTCACGTGTTTCAGTTTCAGTCACATGTTTCAGTTTCAGTTACGTGTTTCAGTTTCAGTTATGTGTTTCAGTTTCAGTCACGTGTTTCAGTTTCAGTCACATGTTTCAGTTTCAGTTACGTGTTTCAGTTACGTGTTTCAGTTTCAGTTACATGTTTCAGTTTCAGTTACGTGTTTCAGTTTCAGTTACGTGTTTCAGTTACGTGTTTCAGTTTCAGTTACATGTTTCAGTTTCAGTTACGTGTTTCAGTTTCAGTTATGTGTTTCAGTTTCAGTCACATGTTTCAGTTTCAGTTACGTGTTTCAGTTTCAGTTACGTGTTTCAGTTACGTGTTTCAGTTTCAGTTACATGTTTCAGTTTCAGTTACGTGTTTCAGTTTCAGTTACATGTTTCAGTTTCAGTCACGTGTTTCAGTTTCAGTCACGTGTTTCAGTTTCAGTCACATGTTTCAGTTTCAGTTACGTGTTTCAGTTTCAGTTACGTGTTTCAGTTTCAGTTACGTGTTTCAGTTTCAGTCACGTGTTTCAGTTTCAGTCACATGTTTCAGTTTCAGTTACGTGTTTCAGTTTCAGTTACGTGTTTCAGTTTCAGTTATGTGTTTCAGTTTCAGTCACGTGTTTCAGTTTCAGTCACGTGTTTCAGTTTCAGTTACGTGTTTCAGTTTCAGTTACGTGTTTCAGTTTTACACAAACTCATCTTTGGACAAAATTCATGAAATGCTTGAAAAACTTTTATTAAAACCACAAACATTTAAATAAAAACATTTAATGTAAAAATAAATACATAAATAAATATTTCCATAAATATGAAGAAAATAAAAACATAAATAAATAAATGAATTCCAGCTTGGAGTGGGTTAGGGTCTGTGTCTTCAGTGGGCGTGTCTTCAGCTCAGGCAGTTGTGGTATTTATGAAGGGTGGAGTTTAAGACTGTGAGCAGATCCCTCCTCAGTACCGCCCACCCACACTCTGCTCTGCCCACCTGAAACAAGGCAATCAGGTTCAGCCATCACAGGTCATGTGTGTGTGTGTGTGTGTGTGTGTGTGTGTGTGTGTGTGTGTGTGGTTGTATTCATATCTTTATGTGGACAATCTGTTTACACAGTGGTGGCATGGGGACGTCTGACACAAGGGTTAAATATGAATTCAGGTTCCCATTAGTCCAATATATACTGTGCATGAATCACACTAACTTGTTTCTTCTTGAAGTCCCCATAAAGATTGAAACTGGTGCAAAGTCAAACATGTATTTTTCAAAGATTTGAAAATGTGTTTAGTTTTTTATTTATTTAAAACATGTTTTAATGTTACATTTTATATTCATATTTTATTTATTTTACATATTTTTTTTATTATTATTTTTATTTAAAAAAATGTTCACACTCACTGCTGATTGGGCACATTACCTACAAGTGTGTGTGTGTGTGTTGTTTATTGTTTACCTGTTGTTGCACAATAGTCGTCATGTTGTTAAAGTATGGAGAAAAAACTTCTACAGATCCAGGATCAGAAAGCTGAGGAGACAGAAGATGTTAGGGTGGGGTAGGTTGGGGTAAGGTTAGGATCGGGTAGGGTAGTTTGTGGCAAGGTTAAGGTAGGCTGGGGCAAGGTTAGGGTAGGTTACAGTAGGCTGGGGCAGGGTTAAGGTAGAATGGGATAGGGTTAGCATAGGCTGGTGCAGGTTTGCGTAGGTTACGGTAGGGTTAGGGTAAGCTGGGGTAGGGTTAGGGTAGGTTATGGTAGGATTAGGGTAGCCTGGGGCTGGTCCAATTGCTAAAGATAAAACTGAGCATAAACAGAGTTTGGAGGCGTGTGTTTGGCTGTTGTGCTGCAGTGCATGATGGGAGTTATAGTCTTACACATTGCCCCTCCTCCAGCAGCTGGTTCTGAATGTTCCGGAACACATCCACCTGCAGCTCATTCCACTTAAGCTCCGCCCACATTTCATCATCAGTGTAGTTTTCGAACATTAGCTCTGCCCCCTCCAGCGAAGCATAAACCAGCCTCAGCGCCTGATCACACTGCGGAGAATGAACTACAGGTCAGTAGGAGCATGAGCGCTTCATGTGCCGCCCTCTGATTGGATGACATCACAGTCTTACCTGAACATGATTGGCTGCGGTCCAAGGGAAGATGAAGTTTGGGAACGAGATGTTGTGATTGTACGGAAGACAGGAAACGGGAAAGTCCCGCCCCCCCTGGTAGAAAGACAGGAAACAGGCTGCTTTAGCTCACTTAGTTAAGCAAGTTAGTGAAGCTAGTTAATGAAACTAGTTAGTGAAATTAGATATTGAAGCTAGTTAATAATCACCAGATTTCCATCCATCAGTTAAAGTAAATGTAAGCGTGTGTTTGTTTCTGGTCAAAGGAAGAAATATCTGCTGTTCACTTCATATGTGAATCTGTTTGTCACTGTTTGTGGACTGAGTCACTTCTATTAAAGCTCCTCCCATTTTCTGTTAAAGCTCCTCCCATTTTGTGTGAGTAAGGGACTTTCCCCGTTGCCATGGAAACCAGCCTGTAGTTCCACACGCAGACACACAGAGCTGACTGGAGTAAAGTCTGTCTGAATGTTAAACCATGCCTCTGAACTACTGTGATTTTTGGTAAAAGTGTAAATAATTGGTGAAAACAAAGTTGATGATGAGTGACAGGAGGGTGTGAGGAACAAGTACATGTACTTTTTATGTGTGTACTGTGAAAAATAAGTGAGTTAGAACAATTTGAAAAACACTGAACTCAACATGAGACACAAATGATTTTTCCAATAGAAGTCTATTGACAGAAATCCCTGACATCATCCCAAACAGGTTCCTGTCATTTCACTTTAAAAAGAGCTAGATCTTCAAACCCTGGTTTGTTTGAATTCTCACAACCATGGCAACATTTGTGGAAAAGATTGTTTGTCTACTATTTATGGTTTTGCCGTGAGGACGAGTTATTGAGACATTTTTCAGCTTAATTTTTTCTTCTCTCGTGCTCTAGCGATGACATCACCCACTGATAAAAAGTCAGATTTTGGTCTTTTCAGGGTGGATTTACTGAGTTCTCTATCGACAACCGTAAATCACACCCTCATGACAATCACATCCTAAAGACACCACAAAAATGACTGTGTTTGAAAGTTTCAATGAAGTCTGTGCCACAAAGTATGAAGAAGCATTTTTTTCAGTCAAAAGTGACTAAAAATTATTAAAACTTATGGAAATTATATAATCATTCATTTGGCATCTTTATGTTCCCCTCGCCCCACGTGGGCGGTGTCTCCTTTAGACTCGGGTCCTCTACCAGAGGCCTGGGAGCCTGAGGGTTCTGCGCAGGATATATATATATATATATATATATATATATATATATATATATACACTTGTACTCGTCATCTGAAGCCGCTTTATCCTCACTAGGGTCACTGGGGTCACGGGGGGTCTAATCCAGCTACAATGGGCGAAGGCGGGGTCAGAGGTCATCCTGTATGAGACACCAGTTCATCTCAGGGCTGAACATATATAGACAAACAATCACTGTCACATTCACACCTATGGACAATTTAGATTAACCAGTTAACCAGTTAACCAGTTAACCAGTTAACCTATCACTATGCATATGTTTGGATGGTGGGAGGAAAAAGGAGTACCCAGCGAAAACCCATGGGGACACGGGTAGATACATATATATATATATATATATATATATATATATATATATATATGTATATATATATATATATATATATATATATATATATACACTATGTTTGTTATATTCTATGTTCTATGTTGGTTGTTGTGTTCCTACAGTGTGTAGTTGTTTAGTTGTTACCAGTTTTTGCAGCAGCTTCAGTGACTCATTAACCAGTTGTCGTCGTACAGGGCAGGGTGTTGGCATGGCAACCATGGAGACGGTCAGAGCGCTGAGGCTGAGCAGAACCAGTAGAACTGAAGAAGACATGGTGCTGATGACGGCCTGACAGACAGACACACAGACACACACATATATAGACACACAGACAGAATGTTCAGTTAATATAATTAAAAACATGATCAAACTAAAATACTGATATAAAGAAACTGTTTGTACTGACCCCTGACCTCTGACCCTAACCCTAGTGGTGTTGCGTTCAGGCATGAATCTTTGGTTTGTGTTGTACTGAATCTTTTTCAAACAGAGGTTGTTGAGGTTTTAATAAAAGGGTTCAAAGCAGGTGAATAAATGTGGTCACTAAATGTTCCTTTTCTGTTCGTGTTCCAACACCGCTTCTGTTTGTGACTCATCGTCATCATATCGAACTTTTGGTTCGATATTTTTCCCTGAACGCAGAGAAGCCGAGCGCGTCCTCGGGTTAGAGTTAAATTCATGGAAACGTTCGTCATTAAACCAGTCGAGTTGAAAAACCACACGTTTCCATCAAGTCATTTAAGCATTAACTGAAACTGAGGCGTTCAAGGACCTGCTGAGTCACAAACACTGGAAATGAAACTTTAGCTTCAGCTTTAATACAAATACAAATATTCAACTATTTAACAACTACAAATAAACTGGACCAAAATGGGTTAATTAACACTGAATTCATGTTAATGTATAATACCTACATTTATTACCTATTTGTTAATGTTTATTAAACCTTGTGCAGCGTTAAAAAAAACGTTACTTCACTGAAAAAGTAAGAGATTGAATCAACAAAAAAATTCTTCTTCAATCGGTCAAACATGAAAACATTTAGTTGAGTGAATCAAATTCAATTAAAATAACCTTAGCGCTATGAAATTTAAATAGTTTTTTTATGTGTGACCATAAAAAGTCCAAATGACATATATTATTATTATTATTATTATTATTATTATTATTATTAGTAGTAGTAGTAGTAGTAGTAGTAGTAGTAGTAGTAGTAGTAGTAGTAGTGTTAATAATTATTGTTGTTATTTTAAATTAACCTTTTACAAGACAATTTAGAGGAAAAAAATACACATAAAAATGTGATTGTAAATTGTTAATTTAAAGTAATAATAATAATAATAATCATCATCATAATTGATAGGCGGGGTCAGAGGTCATCCTGTATGAGACACCAGTTCATCTCAGGGCTGAACATATATAGACAAACAATCACTGTCACATTCACACCTATGGACAATTTAGATTAACCAGTTAACCAGTTAACCAGTTAACCTATCAGTGCATATGTTTGGATGGTGGGAGGAAAAAGGAGTACCCAGCGAAAACCCATGGGGACACGGGATAATAATAATAATCATCACCATCATCATTATCATCATAATTGATAGTTTTGATCAGGGGGCAACGGTGGTGCAGTAGTTAACAGGGTGGTGCAGTAGTTAACAGGGTGGTGCAGTAGTTAACAGGGTGGTGCAGTAGTTAACAGGGTGGTGCGGTAGTTAACAGGGTGGTGCAGTAGTTAACAGGGTGGTGCAGTAGTTAACAGGGTGGTGCAGTAGTTAACAGGGTGGTGCGGTAGTTAACAGGTGGTGTAGTAGTTAACAGGTAGTGCAATAGTTAACAGGGTGGTGCAGTAGTTAACAGGGTGGTGCAGTAGTTAACAGGTGGTGCAGTAGTTAACAGGGTGGTGCAGTAGTTAACAGGTGGTGTAGTAGTTAACAGGTGGTGCAATAGTTAACAGGGTGGTGCAGTAGTTAACAGGGTGGTGCAGTAGTTAACAGGTGGTGCAATAGTTAACAGGGTGGTGCAGTAGTTAACAGGGTGGTGCAGTAGTTAACAGGTGGTGCAATAGTTAACAGGTGGTGCGGTAGTTAACAGGGTGGTGCAGTAGTTAACAGGGTGGTGCAGTAGTTAACAGGGTGGTGCGGTAGTTAACAGGGTGATGCGGTAGTTAACAGGGTGGTGCGGTAGTTAACAGGGTGGTGCAGTAGTTAACAGGGTGGTGCAGTAGTTAACAGGTGGTGTAGTAGTTAACAGGTAGTGCAATAGGTAACAGGGTGGTGCAGTAGTTAACAGGGTGGTGCAGTAGTTAACAGGTGGTGCAGTAGTTAACAGGGTGGTGCAGTAGTTAACAGGTGGTGTAGTAGTTAACAGGTGGTGCAATAGTTAACAGGGTGGTGCAGTAGTTAACAGGGTGGTGTAGTAGTTAATAGGGTGGTGCAGTAGTTAACACTGGTGCCTCACAGACAGAAGGTTGTCGGTTCTATTCCCACACCAGACCTTTCTGTGTGGAGTTTACATGTTCTCCTCGTGGGTTTTCTCCAGGTACTCTGGCTCCTCCCACCATCCAAACACATGCACTGATAGGTTAACTGGTTAACTGGTTAATCTAAATCACCCATAGGTGTGAATGTGTCAGTGTTTGTTTGTTTATATATGTTCAGTCCTGAGATGAACTGCAGACTCATACAGGGTGACCTCTGACCCCGCCTTCACCTGCTGGAGCTGGATTAGACCCCCCGTGACCCAATGACCCCAGTGACCCCAGTGACCCCAGTGAGGATAAATCGGGTTCAGACAAAGAGATGACAAGTTTTGATGAGAACTTAAGTTAATTCACAGATTTATGCAAAAAAATTAAATAAATATTGATCTGATATATTTACTATTGACTGTTTACTGTAGACATAAAAACAATAAAACCTAATGAATGTTAATAAGAGTAAAGTAATGTTAATAAAAGTGAATTAATGTTAATAAAATGCATTGATAAAATATCAACTGCTTTCATATAAACCTCAATAATTTAATTTACATCTGTTACTTTTTAACTCATTTAATTCATGTTTTAAATTAATTTTTATTTTTTTTATTAAGGGGTTTAATTTCTAACTATTGAAAATTATTTTGTTTTAATATTTTTCTGTTTTTAATGAAAACAATTGGATTTAATATTGATTTCATATGAAATAAAATAAAGAAACTAACCCTGAATCATTAATGGAAGCTTTATATGAATAGCATTTAATAAATAAATAAATGAATGAATGAATGAATGAATGAATGATCATATTAATAAACAACACATTTACATTCAAATTGATCTGAACTAATGAAGTGAAAATAATTAATTCATGATTATTGAGCCTTTACTAAACAAGCCATGAATTCACCTGTAATGTTCTGGAGGTTCTGAAGGTTCTGGAGGTTCTGGAGGTTCTGAAGGTTCTGAAGGTTCTGGAGGTTCTGGAGGTTCTGAAGGTTCTGAAGGTTCTGGAGGTTCTGAAGGTTCTGGAGGTTCTGGAGGTTCTGAAGGTTCTGGAGGTTCTGAAGGTTCTGGAGGTTCTGGAGGTTCTGGAGGTTCTGAAGGTTCTGAAGGTTCTGTCAGTTTGCTGTGGTTCTCCTGGTGTTGAAGCGGGTTCTGGTGGTGGTTCTGCTGGAGCTTCATCATCAGTCGTTTAAATAAGAGAAGGTCCAGAAACTGAAACTGATGATTTAAACTAAAATGTGAAGAAGAAACGAAAAGAAAAAAAAAGGAAAAAGGAAAACCACAACACACACACACACACACACACACACACACACACACACACACACAAACACACAATAACACAAACACACACACACACACACACAAACACACAATAACACAAACACACACACACACACACATAAAAACACACAAAAACACACACACACACACATAAAAACACACACACACACACACACACAATAACACAAACACACACACATAAAAACACACAAACACACACACACACACACACACTAACACAAAAAGACACACACAGAAAAAACAAACACACACACACAAACACACACACACACAAACACACAAATACACACACACACACACACATAAAAACACAAACACACACACACCAACACACAGACACACACACAAAAACACACTCACATACAAAAACACACACACAATAACACAACCACACACACAAACACACACACACAAACACACACAAAAACACACTCACATACAAAAACCACACACAATAACACAACCACACGCACACACAAACACATACACACACACAAACAAAAACACAAACAGACACAAACACATGCACAAAACACAAACAGACACACACACAATCCCACAAAAAACACAAACACACAAAAACAAACACACACACACACAAAAACACAAAAGGACAAACACACACACACACACAAACACACAAATACACACACACACACATAAAAACACAAACACACACACAC
The DNA here is from genome assembly GCA_020466265.1 of Siphamia tubifer. Classification (NCBI taxonomy): domain Eukaryota; kingdom Metazoa; phylum Chordata; class Actinopteri; order Kurtiformes; family Apogonidae; genus Siphamia; species Siphamia tubifer. Next base: position 35,260,848 of record CM035790.1, read on the forward strand.
ACACACACACACACAAACACAAACACACACAAACCACAAACACACACACACAAACAAACACAAACACACACACACACACACAAACTCAAACACGCACACAAACACACAAAAAACACAAACACACACACAAAACACAAACACACAAACAAAAACACAACCACACACACAAACACACACACAACAACACAAAAACACAAACACACACACACAAAAACACAAATACACACACACACACACACAAAACACAGACACACACACAAACACACAAACACACACGCACACACAAACTCACACACCAAAACACACACACACACAAAAAAAAACACACAAACACAAAAAGACAAACACACACACACAAAAACACAAACACAAAAATACACACAAACACAAATACACACAAACACATTCAAATATTTCCTGTTCTTCCCTGATCCCTTCTTTTTTACTCAAATAACATACCCAAAATACACACAGATACACAAAAATATACAAAATACACAAAAAAACACAAAATACACAAAATACATAAATTGACAAAACACAAAAAAATAACTAAAAGTACACACACAAAAATATACAAAATACATAAAATACACAATTGAATTCTCTTAAAGTTTTTAATCACATCAATTATCATGATGGATTCATCTGGGCCATCGTCCAGAACCTATGGTTCAGTTGGTAAAGCGGGTCATCCAATGACCAAAAGGTTGGCGGTTTGCGTCCCAGCTCTGGCTGTCCATGTGTCCACATGTCCAAGTGTCCTTGGACAAAGACACTGACCCCTTAGTCTCCCAGTAGGACTGACAGGAGCTTAGAAACCTACTGGTGTATGAGTGTGTGTGAATGGGTGAATGTGAGGCTAATGAAAAGTATGTGAATGGGTGAATGTGAGGCTAATGTAAAGTGTGTGAATGGGTGAATGTGAGGCTAATGTAAAGTGTGTGAATGGGTGAATGTGAGGCTAATGTAAAGAGTGTGAATGGGTGAATGTGAGGCTAATCTAAAGAGTGTGAATGGGTGAATGTGATGCTAATGTAAAGTGTGTGAATGGGTGAATGTGAGGCTAATGTAAAGAGTGTGAATGGGTGAATGTGAGGCTAATGTAAAGTGTGTGAATGGGTGAATGTGAGGCTAATGTAAAGTGTGTGAATGGGTGAATGTGAGGCTAATGTAAAGTGTGTGAATGGGTGAATGTGAGGCTAATGTAAAGTGTGTGAATGGGTGAATGTGAGGCTAATGTAAAGAGTGTGAATGGGTGAATGTGAGGCTAATCTAAAGAGTGTGAATGGGTGAATGTGATGCTAATGTAAAGTGTGTGAATGGGTGAATGTGAGGCTAATGTAAAGTGTGTGAATGTGTGAATGTGAGGCTAATGAAAAGTATGTGAATGTGTGAATGTGAGGCTAATGTAAAGTGTGTGAATGGGTGAATGTGAGGCTAATGTAAAGAGTGTGAATGGGTGAATGTGAGGCTAATGTAAAGTGTGTGAATGTGAGGCTAATGTAAAGGGTGTGAATGGGTGAATGTGAGGCTAATGTAAAGTGTGTGAATGGGTGACTGTGAGGCTAATGTAAAGAGTGTGAATGAGTGACTGTGAGGCTAATGTAAAGTGTGTGAATGGGTGAATGTGAGGCTAATGTAAAGTGTGTGAATGGGTGAATGTGAGGCTAATGTAAAGAGTGTGAATGGGTGAATGTGAGGCTAATGTAAAGAGTGTGAATGGGTGAATGTGAGGCTAATGTAAAGTGTGTGAATGGGTGAATGTGAGGCTAATGTAAAGTGTGTGAATGGGTGAATGTGAGGCTAATGTAAAGTGTGTGAATGGGTGAATGTGAGGCTAATGTAAAGTGTGTGAATGGGTGAATGTGAGGCTAATGTAAAGAGTGTGAATGGGTGAATGTGAGGCTAATGTAAAGAGTGTGAATGGGTGAATGTGAGGCTAATGTAAAGTGTGTGAATGGGTGAATGTGAGGCTAATGTAAAGTGTGTGAATGGGTGAATGTGAGGCTAATGTAAAGAGTGTGAATGGGTGAATGTGAGGCTAATGTAAAGTGTGTGAATGGGTGAATGTGAGGCTAATGTAAAGAGTGTGAATGGATGAATGTGAGGCTAATGTAAAGTGTGTGAATGGGTGAATGTGAGGCTAATCTAAAGAATGTGAATGGGTGAATGTGAGGCTAATGTAAAGAGTGTGAATGGGTGAATGTGAGGCTAATGTAAAGTGTGTGAATGGGTGACTGTGAGGCTAATGTAAAGAGTGTGAATGAGTGACTGTGAGGCTAATGTAAAGGGTGTGAATGGGTGAATGTGAGGCTAATGTAAAGTGTGTGAATGAGTGAATGTGAGGCTAATGTAAAGAGTGTGAATGGGTGAATGTGAGGCTAATGTAAAGAGTGTGAATGGGTGAATGTGAGGCTAATGTAAAGAGTGTGAATGGGTGAATGTGAGGCTAATGTAATTTAACCTGGTCCTCATATTTAGGGTTAAAGGGTTTATTCCATCTGACATTGTGTCACAGCTTTACTGACTGATAATCTTTACTTTTTATTTCATAATTTTGAGTTTTTATGGTCACACAAACACATGTACTTGAGTGAACCAAAATAAATGTCATAGTGTTAGGTTTATTTTAGCTAGATGTTTTTATGTGTGACGTATTGAAGTTGACTGAATGTTTGTTCAGTGTGTGTGACATCATGTGGAAAGGGTTTCATTTCAGGGTTCGGGTTAGTAACCCCTCGCCCTTTAATGACAGTTATGGTTGTGAAAGCTGTGGCTCCGCCCCCGGCCTTTCCTTCCTGTTTCAGTGTTTTGGTGTTTGTAGACGTGGTTTCCTGTCGCTGCTTCTCTGTAAACCTAAACTCAAGCTCAGGTTCAGGATGACTCGACGACTTTGAAGCTTGGTGGTTTTTCAGGAACATTTTTTTAATGAACTTTATTGAACATTAGAAATATACAGTCTCTAAATGAGGATAATGAATACAACTCAAAATTAAATACAAAGTAAAATATCTAAAAATCAACATAAACTTGGGGATTTTGTAAGAAAAAATCTATTAAAATACACAATATTAAATAACATGTAAATAAGTTTTATATTAGACATTACAGAGCAGAGATACACTGAAAAAAGCCAAACATTCAATCAACTTAAAACTTCTTTTTCAATACGTCACACATAAAAACACCTAGTTAAGTGAATTAAATTAAATTAAAATAAACCTAACCCTATGAAATGTTATTTTTTTTATGTCCAAATGATGAGATGACGACATAGATATAATGATAAAGTGATGATAGTTATAGTGAAAAGAAGGAAAGTGAGATTAAAAGAAAAAGGAATGTAATGAAGAAAAGTGAAAAAAGGAAAAAGGAAATAAAAGTAAAAATAAGGAAGAAGAGGAGGACAGAAGAAGGACATTAAAACTGCAGGCAGTGTCAAAGGCCTTCGCTGTCCCCCCTCCGCACGCAACGTCTGTGTCAAACTTCAGCTAAATCGATGATCGTATGTCCGAGCTGAAGCAGTTTATGAAGTGGTCATTTTTCCCGAAAACTTTGCAAATTTCGCCAGGTCGTAGCACGAAAACGATGCAACTTTTCCAAAAAAATGGGATAACTTTTAATGTCCCACTTGTCTAGATCGTGTTCACAGATATTGAGCTCATTTGGCCCAACGGCCAAGGAGGAGTTTGTTCAATTCCAATGACAGCGACATCCATGACTCAACATGTTCAAAATTTCAATCCAAGATGGCGGACTTCCTGTTGGGACTTCAGAAGGAAGTAGCCCAAACACTCACCTCATTATAAACAAACTGTACAAGTGGTCAACAGCACCAAGTTCCTGGGGCTGCACATAACAAACAGTTTGGACTGGTCCAAGGGTACCGTAGGGTCCTAACCCTTCTATAGGGTACCATAGGGTCCTAACCCTTCTATAGGGTACCATAGGGTCCTAACCCTTCTATAGGGTACCATAGGGTCCTAACCCTTCTATATGGTACCATAGGGTCCTAACCCTTCTATAGGGTACCCTAGGGTCCTAACCCTTCTATAGGGTACCATAGGGTCCTAACCCTTCTATATGGTACCATAGGGTCCTAACCCTTCTATAGGGTACCCTAGGGTCCTAACCCTTCTATAGGGTACCATTGGGTCCTAACCCTTCTATAGGGTACCATAGGGTCCTAACCCTAACCCTTCTATAGGGTACCTAACCCTTCTATAGGGTACCATAGGGTCCTAACCCTAACCCTTCTATAGGGTACCATAGGGTCCTAACCCTAACCCTTCTATAGGGTACCATAGGGTCCTAACCCTAACCCTTCTATAGGGTACCATAGGGTCCTAACCCTAACCCTTCTATAGGGTACCTAACCCTTCTATAGGGTACCATAGGGTCCTAACCCTTCTATAGGGTACCATAGGGTTCTAACCCTTCTATAGGGTACCATAGGGTCCTAACCCTAACCCTTCTATAGGGTACCATAGGGTCCTAACCCTAACCCTTCTATAGGGTACCATAGGGTCCTAACCCTAACCCTTCTATAGGGTACCATAGGGTCCTAACCCTAACCCTTCTATAGGGTACCATAGGGTCCTAACCCTTCTATAGGATACCATAGGGTTGGTGCTGACCAGTCCGTTCAGAGGGTGAGGACGACAGAAAACCTCATAGGGACATCTGTTCCATCTGTTCAGTACCTTGCAGACCAGCGTTGTCTCAGTAGAGCCGTAAGATCATCAGTGACCCCACACATCCACAACAGGAACTGTTCTTCCTGCTCCCCTCAGGGAGGAGGTTCTGCAGCATCAGAACCAGAACAACCAGGTTCTGTACCAGTTTTATTCCACCCTCCATAAGACTGTTAAAGTCAAAGTAAATTCCCTGATGTATATGTGTGTGTGTGGTGGTAGAGGTGTCCATACTATAGTTTTAGTATAGTTTTTAAGTATTTATTGGACTGTTTTAATTGTTATTGGATTGTTTTATTTTTTATTGGACTGTTTTTATTTTTTAATTCGAATTTTATGATTGATTCTTATGTCTGATGGTGAGTTTCTGCATCGAAATTTCACTGAATGTGCAACTATGGTGGATATTTGTGATAATAAAGTGTCTATTCTATTCTTTCTATTCTATTCGATTGTTTCTATTGTATTCTATTATTTCTATTATATTCTATTATTTCTATTCTATTGTATTATTTCTATTTTATTCTATACTATTATTTCTATTCTATTCTATTATTTCTATTGTATTCTATTATTTCTATTATATTCTATTATTTCTATTCTATTGTATTATTTCTATTTTATTCTATACTATTATTTCTATTCTATACTATTATTTCTATTCTATTCTATTATTTCTATTCTATTCTATTATTTCTATTGTATTGTATTCTATTATTTCTATTATATTTTATTCTACTGTCTAGATCAGACATGTCCAAACCATTCCCAAAGGGCCAGTGTGGCTGCAGTTCTTTGTTCCAACCAAGCAGCAGCACACCAGACTGGACTCAATTAATCAACTGATCTCAGTCTTCGGAGAGTTCAAAGGTCAAACTGTGAACTCTTGGTTGGTTGGAACAAAAACTTGCAGCCAAACCGGCCCTTTGTGGAATAGTTTGGACATTCCTGGTCTAGATGGGGTCATGTTCAGTCATACATGCAGGTAGTTCGTCTGCAGCACAGAGCTGAGCACTTCCTTCTCCACACACCGTTCCTTGACAAGTCCCTCTCATCAATATCAGTGTCACCTGGCTCATCCTGATCATCTAGTCTCGGGCCTTCCTCCTCCAGGACGTCACCTGCTGCCATGGAGATGTGTAGGATGCAGTGGGAACCACACACACAGTGGTATGGAACATATGTCTGCTGTGACCCTCTACAACAGGGGTCCCCAAACTATTTCCAGTGAGGGCCACGTAACTTTTCCCTTCTCAGATGAGGGGCCGGGGTCAATTTGTAACAGAAAAAGTGTGACTAATGCAGGAGTGGATAAATGTAAAAAAAATATTGTTTTCCAGAAAGCCACAACCCTTTCTGGATTCTTCACAGAACAAAAGTCAGAAAATTATTACAAATAATAATAATAATAATAATAATAACTATTTATGAAATAAATAACCCTCTGTGGGTTCTTCACAGAACAAAGGTCCATAGAACATAAACTTCTTCATCTTAACAGGTCAAAGTTCATCTTAGTTGTCAGAGCAGAATCTCTGACTTAAATGACTCATATGAGCGTCTGTCAAAATTATTGTGTTAAACTAGTTAATAATAGTTAATAATAGTTAATTGTTAGAAACCCCACACAGTTTAATTGTTTATTTGATTGTTTGGTTATATTTGTTCAGGAATAACTCCTTTTCTGTAAGTTTTCAAACGTCCCACGCTGTTGAACGCACCAGTGATGTTACGACTGTTATGAACGTAGTCCGTGTTTTATTAGCTGCTGTGTTGTAGGTAACCGTGCCAAGTTCGCAACTTCTTTTTCTCTTTTTTATTCATTTATTCCTGGTTTATTCGGCCCCCTGAACAATACCAGACGGGGCCAGACCATTCAAAGATTTAAAAACAAATATAATAATTTAAAAATGAACTCTAAAATGCACAGGTAACCAGTGGAGTGACGCCAGTATGGACTGATGTGCTCCAGTTAAAGACATGCAACCATGTTCTGAACTAACTGGAGACTGTGTGACTATAATATACAGTGTGTTACAGTAACCATGGTAACCCAGCCCAGATGGAATGAAGCCATGGAGTACTGTTTACAAGTCCTGCCTCCACAGGAAGGGTTTGACCTTTACCAACCATCTGAGGTGAAAACAACTGGCCTTCACTACTGCACCAATTGGACTGTCCATTTAAAGTCACTGTCCATCTTAAAACCCAAATTTGTAGCCGTGGGCTGAGCATATGATGCCAGGGGGCCCAGGTCGATAGGAAGAGGCCCACAGGATCTACTAGGTCCAAACACCAACACCTCTGTCTTCTTCTCATTAAAATGTAAAAAGTTTAGGGCCATCCATGTTTTAACCTCATCCAGACACTCCAGTAGGGGTGCAATGGATAGGCGTCCTTTTGTTTTAAGCATATATATATTTGGCTATCAACAGAATAACAATGGAAAGAGATCCCATGCCTTCTAAAAATAGATTCTAGAGGGAGCAGATATAGTGAGAAGAGCATGGGTCGTAAGATTGAGCCTTATGGAACCCCACAAGGCAGTGGAGGTCTGGTCCTCAAAACTGGTGAGTCTTACAGATATAGTTCTATCTGCTAAATAGGATCTGAACCATTCCAGAACAGAGCCACAAATACCCACAAGCTGGTACAAACGAGACAGTAAAATGTCATGGTCCACCGTATCAAAAGCAGCTGTTAAATCAAGCAGGACAAGAATCACAGTCACCACAATCAGATGCCAGGAGGATGTCATTAAAAACCCTTAACAAAGCTGTTTCTGTCAAATGTTTTAAATCCAGGTTGAAAAACCTCCAGGATATCCTGCTCATCCAGGAAAGTTCTCAGATGAGCATAGACAATTTTCTCCAAAATTTTTTAAGGAATGGCAGCTTTGAAATAGGCCTAAAGTTAGCCAACACAGTCTGATCAAGACCAGGTTTCTTAAGCAAGGGTTGCAGTATTACATGTTTAAAATGTGCAGGGACCACACTGGAAGACAGACGACCATTTATATTGGCCACAGCCAAGATACAGCTGGCCGCCTCTGGCCACACAAGATCCGCGGGCCCTGTTAAAAATACCTGTAAAAACTGTCATCTAAAAACTGCTGTTCTGCTGGTCAGGCAGATAAGGCCCTGGCCTCCCTCCTCTTTTGATAAAAACAACACCCCCTGTGGCACCCAATGCTGACCCCCCCAGAAAAAGTCTACAAACATTGCTTGGACTTTTGCAAGTGAACCTGCTGGGGGGGTCCATGGTAGCGAGGTGGTGCCACAGGAGGGACGCAACTAAATTGTTGAGCTCTAGTACTCTACCTCAATATGACACCTGAGGGAGGAGCTATTTCCATTTATTCAATTTGTGTTCTATTTTTTTGCTGACGTCCTCCTATGTCATGACCTCTGCATTTATAAATGGACGTTCATCTATAGTCTGTCCGTCCATGGGAGTGGATCTCTCCTTCAATGTGGTTCTCCTCGAGATTTCTTCTTTTTCCCACTGGGTTTTGAAGTTTTTTCTTGCCGAGAAGGAGGGTCTAAGGACAGGGGGAGGGTCTAAGGACAGGGGATGCTTGGGACTTTTTTCATGTATCTCTGTAGTTGATTGTGTTTTTGTAAAGCCCTTTGAGACGACTTTGTTGTGATTTAGGGCTTTATAAATAAAATTGAATTGAATTGAATTGAATTGCTCCGGTGACCTTTTCCCCAGTGCTCTCCACACGCACCTGGTCCCACACTGCGCAGCTGCAAGCCGTTCCTCATCTGTGGCTATAAAAGCAGTGAGGCTGCAGTTGCCAGTGCGGGACCATTCTATAATGTCACCTCCATAACCCGGACAGTTTGACCATCTCCTCAGTCACCATAACTCGGACATTCATCATCACAATGGACTCTGGCCGTTTGTTCCCAGGTTTTGGTTTGGTTTTGTCTCTGTCTTGTCTTTATGTTTCTTAGTTTTGTTATTAAATTATTTTTCCCTTCAGTACTGTGCATTGGAGACCTCCTTCACCTCACCCCGATCCTGACATCCTAGTTCTTCCTGTTGTTCTTACCCAGGAATATTCCCAGGTACTTTAGGCCATCCCTTTTCCATGGGAGTCCTTGGGGAAGAAGCCGACGGCCTCCACACCATCTGCCAACAACCAGACTCCCTTTAAAGAGTTTTGTTGGGATTGGATCTAAGAGGCAGGTGGCTGATTTGGAAGACATGATAATAGATATGTGACCCACCACCACGAAACCAGGCATAAGTGTCTGGAAATCAAAACAGAGTTATGTGTGGAAACTAAGGTTTAAGATGGTGAAAAAATGATGTTTCTATCACAAGTAGAACCAAAGTTATGGTCATTTTAATATCCACATTTGGACATATTTTACAATTTGCATATTTTTAGATATTGTCCGTTAAAGTTTTGGACTGTTTTGGGGTAGGAAGTCCTTAGCAACGCATAATAATTTGTATCCGATTGACACAAATTGTTGACAGATGTTAAAGGACACTCTGATGGACATGTCACAGAAGTTTTATATATTATAATAATAGGACAGAAGTGTGACGTATTATAATCATTTGGCTTACACCATTGGACAGAACATTCAATATAAGCTTTTACCTCGTACCAAACACTTGGGTGTTTACCCACGGAACGGAGATCGTTTTGTTCGGCGAAAAGAGGTGGAAGTCGTCTTTGTCTTTGCTCAGCAATACCTGAACTTTTGTCACCGCTTAAATAATTGACTCAATAAACACCTTTATTGATTGGATTTCAATGTAATGACCACAGGAAGTGAACATAGAGGTGTTAAGGTACCGTTTTTTGATAAGGTGTAAACACTAATAACAAATCACCTTCCAGCCTAAATTTGGCTGTAGCTCTGAACGGCTCAGCGCGACTTATGCCTGGTTTCGTGCTGAGCAGTCACATATATCTCTGTAGTTGATTGTGTTTTTGTAAAACCCTGTGAGATGACTTTGTTGGGATTTAGGGATTTATAAATAAAATTTAATTGAATTAAAAAGCACCTCCTGTTTATGAACCAAACACCAGTAAATGAACAACAGCTTTTATCCACTATCACCATGTAAAGAATAAAGTCAACGGTCTCTCTCTCTCTCTCTCTCTCTCTCTCTCTCTCTCTCTCTCTCTCTCTCTCTCTCTCTCTCTCTCTCCCCTCCTCACACACCCTCCTCTCAGAAGTTGAAGCAAAAGTCTGAAAAAATAAAATAATAAAATCCTGGTTCCGGTCTTGGTTGTGGTTTTGGTTGTGGTCTTGGTTCTGGTCTTAGTTCTGGTATTGGTTCAGGTCCTGCTCAGTCCAGTTCTGGACGTTCTTGTTCTAATGGATGAAAAACGTTTATTTGTCAGTTCATAAAAGTTCTTCTGTGTGAACCAGGTCACACATGATACTGGTTCCAAGGCTGTTTTGGTTCAATAAGCAAGTGGGGGTTCGGGTCTGAGTTCGGGTCCTTAATGTTCTGACCCTCTTTATTTTTATTTGGTACCGGGTACAACAGAACCACCAGTTCTGGTCTATGTTCAGACCATAACGGTCCAAGAAAACCCGGTTCCGGACACAGTGGGACCACTGCTCTGCTGTGCTGCAGGTGGGTCACGTGAATTTTCCTGTAAGTGGGCGTGTCTAGCAGAAGTCTCACACTTCCTGGTTTGACGCGCGTGAGGATCCGGAGCTGCGGTGAGTCCGCTTCTTCTGGAATGTGGTTCTACTGGTCTACTGTCTACTAGTCTGTCTACTAGTCTACTGTCTGGACCGGTTCTGGGTTTGGGTTCTGGTCTGGGTCCTCGTGCCTTCGAGGTCTGGCCAAAGCGGAAACAGATGCGGAACAAATGTGACCAGAGATCCGGTGAGTTCGGATCCGATCTGAGTTCAGGTTAAAGATCCAGATCGGTTCGAATGTTGGACCCAGAATCTAACGGTTTTAATGTTGTTTAAGTGACGTAGGGTGACAGGTGTGGGGTTAATACCCCCTAACCCTAAAGCCACTTCCGGTTACCTGAGGACTGGTCCGCGTGGGGGGTCCGGGTTAGGGTGTTTGGTGAAGCTGCTGACAATCATCTGAGAATCCAAATCACTGTGTATATTCTTTAAATCAGGGGTGTTAAACATGCGGCCCGGGGGCCCTGGGATGAAAGTTTAAAGTGTAGGAAATGTTACGTTTTTAGTTTCCTCTTACTCGTGTTCGTTTTAATCGGGACGAAACCACCAGGATCCAAAAATAAAGTTTCAGAAGTTTAATTACCATTAACCCTAACAAAGAAATCTAGAAAAATTGTGCGACAGATATCTGGGTTTTTCCTCTGTTCTGGTCCGGACGAAACCGGGGAGCTACAGAGAGAAAAGAACACAGAAGAAACACAGAAGTGATATTTTATAGTTGTCTTGATGACATCATCTTCTTCACGCTGGAGTTGAAGATATATGACCTGGTTGCCATAGGAACACAGCTGCACCAAGGATGAGAGAGATGTCCTTCAAACCTGTATACTGGATACTTTGATCAAAACCAGACGGGAATTTCACCCCTAGTTTAGACTGGTGATGGGTTAGATAAGAAAGGTAATTTAGGAAATAAACCCTTGGCGTGTTTAGATAAACAAGCTGATTTAGGGGTGTAAAGGAATGCCAGGTTAGTCATATAAACACTTTGTTAGTTTTGCATGTGTGAGCACTTTGTACTTCATTTAATAGTTATACAAAGCAAACAATAAAATTTGATTGTGAGTAGAATTAATAAGTGATTAATTAAGTGATACAAACATATTTATATATCTTCAAAAGGTCCATAATTCTACAGTCCAGGTTCCACATGCAGACCATAATATTATCTACAGTCCCGGTCCTGCAGGACCACATCAGACCAGATTCGACTACAGGTTCTTCTGCTGTTTTTTCAGATTCAAAATGAGAATCTAGAACCTTCATCTGCACCAGGTCTACTACCAATCTTCTGGATCTGACCTGGGACCAGGTCTTGGTGTGAGATGTTTTACTCCAACACTAAAGTTCTAATTGGAGCCACAGTGACAGGACTGATACTGGGGTGAGTACAAGTACCACAATACTAGAAGTACTACAATAGTACAACTACCACAAATACTACAATACTGCAATACTACAAATATTACAATAGTACAAGTACTACATGTTGCTGGATTAGTCTTAAGTAGTGCAGAACCCACGGGTGTTAGGGGTTCTGGGGCTGTTAGGGGATCTGCAGGTATTAGGCGTTCTGCGGGTGTTAGGGGTTCTACAGGTATTAGGCGTTCTGCGGGTGTGAGGGGTTCTACAGGTATTAGGGGTTCTGCAGGTATTAGGGGTTCTGCAGGTATTAGGGGTTCTGCAGGTATTAGGGGTTCTGCGGGTGTTAGGGGTTCTACAGGTATTAGGGGTTCTGCAGGTGTTAAGCATTCTGTGGGTATTAGGCGTTCTGCGGGTGTGAGGGGTTCTGCAGGTATTAGGGGTTCTACAGGTATTAGGGGTTCTGCAGGTCTTAGGGGTTCTACGGGTGTTAGAGGTTCTGCAGGTATTAGGGGTTCTGCGGGTGTTAGGGGTTCTACAGGTATTAGGGGTTCTACAGGTATTAGGGGTTCTGCAGGTGTTAAGCATTCTGTGGGTATTAGGCGTTCTGCAGGTATTAGGGGTTCTACAGGTATTAGGGGTTCTGCAGGTATTAGGGGTTCTGCGGGTGTTCGGGGTTCTACAGGTAATAGGGGTTCTGCGGGTGTTAGGGGTTCTACAGGTATTAGGCGTTCTGCGGGTGTGAGGGGTTCTACAGGTATTAGGGGTTCTGCGGGTATTAGGGGTTCTGCAGGTGTTAGGGGTTCTACAGGTATTAGGGGTTCTACAGGTATTAGGGGTTCTGCAGGTGTTAAGCATTCTGTGGGTATTAGGCGTTCTGCGGGTGTGAGGGGTTCTGCAGGTATTAGGGGTTCTACAGGTATTAGGGGTTCTGCAGATATTAGGCGTTCTGCGGGTGTTAGGGGTTCTACAGGTATTAGGGGTTCTTAAGGTATTAGGGGTTCTACAGGTATTAGGGGTTCTACAGGTATTAGGGGTTCTACAGGTGTTAAGCATTCTGTGGGTATTAGGGGTTCTGCAGGTATTAGGCGTTCTGCGGGTGTGAGGGGTTCTGCAGGTATTAGGGGTTCTACAGGTATTAGGGGTTCTACAGGTATTAGGGGTTCTACAGGTGTTAAGCATTCTGTGGGTATTAGGGGTTCTGCAGGTATTAGGCGTTCTGCGGGTGTGAGGGGTTCTGCAGGTATTAGGGGTTCTACAGGTATTAGGGGTTCTACAGGTATTAGGGGTTCTGCAAGTATTGCTAGTTTCAAGTTAAATTGCTTTGGTTTCAACAGATTTGCAACAAATGTTTACATTGATTATAGATTGTTATTGTTTCCACAGGTTGCTCTATGTCTCCCAGTTCCACAGGTAACAACTTTCACTCCACCGTTGACATTAACCGTCGATGTTTAATCTGGACCAACAGTCAAACACCTGTTTAGGACATCCCTATTGGTCAGTTCTCATTGGACAGTTCCTTTCTTCCTTGTTGATCAGTTCCCTCCATCCCCCTTGGTTGCCCTCATTGGTCAGTTTCCTCTGTCCCCATTGGTCAGTTGTCTTCATTCTCAGTGGTCAGTTCCCTTCAACCCCATTGGTCAGTTCCCAGTTCATTTGCTGATTAAGTTGCTGGTTTAGTTGTTGGTTTAGTTGCTGGTTTAAATGTTGGTTTACTTTTGATGTTCTGCTTGTACAGGAGTCATAACTGTACAGGCCGACTGTGACTGATGTGGGTGGAGTTGAGGTTGGACCAATCACTGATCCTTGTGGGATGCCTTTAATGAAGGGGAGGGGCTGTGATTTCATGGAATGTTCTTTTGGAGAAGCCAGACAAACGTTGAGCAGAGACACCTGGAAAACCCACTGCACAGACGTGATGTCTCTGAGGTTCCTGAGGACGGGGTTTAGCCATCAGCAGTTCTCAAACCTCATTGGACACCAGATGACTGACCATGAACTGGAACGTTTTTCCAAGACTGTTTAGACTTTAGACAGCAGCAGTGTAACCCTTAAAAACAGCACCCCGTAACCCCACCCTTAAACTGCTGTCCTGTTTTTCCTGCAGGTCTGGTTCTGGTTCTGGTTCTCAGGACCCCATAGTAAAACATGGGTTTGAATTTCACCTTGTGGATCCTGACCAGTACGTCTGACTAACCCTTCCTCCTCCTCCGCCTTATGTCTGTTCTTTCTTCACCTCCTCATGCTGTTAACATGCTAACAGATGCTAGTATTCACCAGTGAAGCTACATGCTAACAGATGCTAAGAGTTGATCTGATGGAACCAGATCATCTCTGACATGAATTAAAGTTTGTATTTGTTTGTGTTTCAGCCCAAACTACAAACAGCCCAGTATCACCCAGGGGTGAGTCATATGACACACCACACATCACACGACCTACCGCAGGTCACACGACCTACCGCAGGTCACACGACCTACCGCAGGTCACACGACCTACCGCAGGTCACACGACCTACCGCAGGTCACACGACCTACCGCAGGTCAAACGACCTACCGCAGGTCAAACGACACACCGCAGGTCAAACGACACACCGCAGGTCAAACGACCTACCGCAGGTCACACGACACACCGCAGGTCACACGACACACCGCAGGTCACACGACACACCGCAGGTCAAACGACACACCGCAGGTCAAACGACACACCGCAGGTCAAACGACACTCCGCAGGTCAAACGACACACCGCAGGTCACATGACCTACCGCAGGTCAAACGACACACCGCAGGTCAAATGACACACCGCAGGTCAAACGACACACCGCAGGTCACAGGACACACACCGCAGGTCACACGACTCACCGCAGGTCACATTTAAACAGATTATCCTTTTTTCTATTGCTAAATAACCCCCCCCCAGGCGGACGGACGTGGTCTCCGTCACCCCCTGGTTGGCTCCGGTGGTGTGGGAGGGGACATTCAACCCCACCCTCATGGACTCCATCTACAGATCAAAGAACCTCACTGTCGCCGCCACAGTCTTTGCCGTTGGAAAGTATGTATGTTGACTTCTGACCCCACAATGCACCTGTGCAGCTTTGACTTCTGACCCCACAATGCACCTGTACAGCTTTGACCTCTGACCCCGTGCGCAGGTACACCATGTTCTTGAAGGACTTCCTGGAGACGGCCGAGCAGTACTTCTTCGTTGATTTCAGAGTTCACATGTATGTGTTCACGGACCGCCCCAAAGACCTGCCCACAGTTACTATGGCTGCTGGCAGAAAGGTAAAGGTCACTTTAATGTCCACTGGGAAGTGAGGGTTAAAGGTTCTGGTCGGGGGGGGGCGGGGTTTAGATGGTTCCGGTCAGTGTGACAGATTGACATTCTTTATTGTTGGCTCGTCTTCATCTTCGGCTCTTGTCTCTTCATCACTTGTAAATTGACTGTTGGCTCTAACAGTCGTTAACTCTAGACATTTTAATACACATTAGAATGTGTTGTGAATAAGCTAGCGGCACACATTCCTAATAAAAGATTAGAACCATAACATTATTTCATTTATCTTAACATTTCCTCCTGTTTATCGTTCTAATCTCAAACACTAGATTAATATCTTCTTTCTATTTTCTCTTCTTCAATCATATTTGCACACATCACAGAACAGTGTAAAGACAAATGAACTGTAGTAGTTTTTCTTCTTCTCTCTATGGGAACAGATCAGACAGTGTTAAACTTACTTCAGCTATTAATCATTTTCACCTTGGATTCCTGTTCATAAAACAAACTGATAGTTTAGAAAATCATATGACTCATCATTTTTAAACAGGGACATATTATATTATTGAATAATAACAACAATTATATAGAGGAAAAACAAACTATCATTGTTGATAACAACATTAATATCTTATTTCATTATATTTTTATTTCCTCCAATGTCAATCAACTCCACAAACCCCAGTTCACCATGAGCAGCATCTGCTTTGTTTACACTTTCTCTGAATTATCCACATTTTTTCATGGACGCTCGTCATGTCAGAAGACACACAGGGTCCATATGTCCAACAGTGTCCACAATGTCAAACCTAGTGTCATAGGACTGTATGGACAACGTCCTCAGAGCTTGTCCTCTGCTCATGGGGCTGTTGGTTTTTCCAGATCAGCTGATGGTCCTTCTACATAATAGGCCGATGCCATGAGCCATAAAAACACATGTGACTTCCAAAGGACAGGCATATGGAGGGACAGGCAACTAGTTTACCTCCAGCATTTAACAAAATATATGGACTGGTGTCTCTCACACGTCCATTTATCCCAAATTAGATGGACATTCCCTAGTGCTTTCATTGTGAGGGGTACTGGTACCTGTGGAGGAAATGAAGCCAAACTAAAAATACTACCATGACATTTACTTTAACCATCCTAGGAACTGGACAGGATGGAACAGTTCCTATAACATCTGTATATTTACCCCTTCTATTTGGACAATTGTCCAAAGCACATCATACATTAACCACAACCTTCCATTTGTTCATATGACCCAAATAATACTGTGTCACCTTTGTTCCAGAACAATGAAAACATGTATCTGATGGAATACAGATTTACTGCTACTGGAACTGGTGCCCCTTCTAAACCAGTGATGGGTTAACCCTAACCCTAACCCTAACCCGGTGACATAAAAGTACATGCATAATTCAAATGACCACAGTTCCTCGATAGAGACATAAGTCCCACAGATTGTGAAAGCCCATACGCTAAGCTTTCCAGTGATGACACATTACGGTAGCTTGCTGTGGGCACTTCATACATGTCCCTTTGTATCTCTGTCTCATTGTTTGTCCACATTGTCTTGCTAATCTCAGGTGTTTGTTGTTGCATGTCTACCAGGATGTTATGATCTATTTCCTGGATCTGGTTTGAACTCTAATTAAAACAATCAATCAATCACAAATAAACATGAAGGTACAATTATTCACTTCCTTTAAACTCATTATCCCTTAAACAACAAAGAATCTAAGTTTATATTAATGTCTGTGTATATTCTTAAATGTATAATTTAATGTGGTTAATGAACAAGTCAAAGCAAAACATTTAAAGAGTCTTTTGTAAAAAAAAACCAACAAAGTTCATTAGTGAACTCAGGTCGAGGATTTGAATCAGTACTTGTACTTGTACCAGATGATATATTAGTATATTTATTTATTGGACGTTAAACTGTCTCCATGTGTTGTTGTTCCAGTCTTATATCGTTCATTAAATATGATCAAAGCTTCTTCTTGTCTTCATCTACATCCATAAACTTTCTTCTTCATTTTGTTCATTTCTTTTCCTCTTAATCCTTGTTTTTCTTCTTCCTCAGTGACCTGATAAAAACACTTTGTCTTCTCCAGACGTATATTGTCTCATGTCCTAATGTCCTTTCTTCTCATTATTTCCTCACTTTGTCGTCATACATGGTATGATTTTCAGTTTGTCACACATTTATAGAATGTTTCTGTCTAATGAGTCTGTTGATCTTACATGGAATGATTGATTTATTGATTGATTCTTTAACTATTATCTTTACTGTCCTTGGTCATTATTGTCTTTAAGTCCACTGTGCACTTTAAATGTTGTCTTTTGGTTGAGTCCATCTTATGTCCTTCTAGTTTTATTCTCATCTATATCTAACTTCTATGACTTCAACAGTCCTTACATCTATTCTACCTCCAAACAATCAACCTCTTCTGATCATTTATTTATCAAACTAAATGGACTTAATGTTTTTCAAATTAAAATCCATCAAATTCATATTTTCTGATCTAGAAAAAATCTGTCTAATCAACACACATTGTCTGAGCAATTATTTCCTATTTTACTACTAATGCTATAGTTCATAGATACAATAGTCAAATAAATCAATCATATTTATTTGTGTCACATTAACAGCTCAGTTTTATATAAAGACACATTTCAAATGTTTCTTAGAAATAACACATCAAAGATTTCCTTCAAAAATATTTAAGGATATTAATTATGTTATTGCATTAATGTGTATTTTTTTTATGCATAAGTCTTTATATAAACATTTTTATTCATATTTTATCTTTATTTAATTCATATCTTATTCTAATCTTTATTAATTATAGAACTTTTATATTGTTTATGTATTAGGTAGAGACTTTTAAATAAGTATTTAAGTATAATTGCTGCTTTCCCTACACCTTTACTCTTCTTTTATTATTAATATTTTTATATTACTTTAATCAATATTAGTATATGTGTAAGAATATCAATAAATCAAGTTGTTTATACTAATATGCAGTGTTGTACCTGAACGCATTCATTGAACGATTGTTCACGAACTATATCATATTTTTGACTCGTTCACTTTTGCCAAATGAACAGGAAGTTGTGAACGTGGTTATTCTGTCATTTATTGAACTGCGCTCTTATGTAGTTCATATTTGGTTCTTATCACGTTGTAATTATTGAGTCCTATAAGGAATAAAATCAGATCAAAACACAACATTATCATAGATGTCGTTATTTTATTATTCTGAACTAATGTTGGAAACATAATGTTGTGGAATAGACAATGAGAAGCGTTGTGGGTATATGTGACCTATTAGGTCGCACTCTGGAGGCCTGGTTCTGGTTTTGATCTGACCCTGGTTCCTACTATTGAAACTGTAACCTCCAGCCTGTCACCCCTGTAACCTCCAGCCTGTCACCCCTGTAACCTCCAGCCTGTCACCCCTGTAACCTCCAGCCTGTCACCCCTGTAACCTCCAGCCTGTCACCCCTGTAACCTCCAGCCTGTCACCCCTGTAACCTCCACCCTATCCCCCTGTAACCTCCAGCCTGTCACCCCTGTAACCTCCACCCTGTCACCCCTGTAACCTTCACCCTGTCACCCCTGTAACCTTCACCCTATCACCCCTGTAACCTCCACCCTATCCCCCCTGTAACCTCCAGCCTGTCACCCCTGTAACCTCCACCCTATCCCCCTGTAACCTCCAGCCTGTCACCCCTGTAACCTCCACCCTATCCCCCTGTAACCTCCAGCCTATCACCCCTGTAACCTCCACCCTGTCACCCCTGTAACCTTCACCCTATCACCCCTGTAACCTCCACCCTATCCCCCCTGTAACCTCCAGCCTGTCACCCCTGTAACCTCCACCCTGTCACCTCTACCCTGTCACCCCTGTAATCTCCACCCTGTCAACCCTGTAATGTCCTGCCCATCACCCCTGTAACCTCCACCCCATCACCCCTGTAACCTCCAGCCTGTCAGCCCTGTAACCTCCAGCCTGTCAGCCCTGTAACCCTCACCCTGTCACCCCTTTAACCTCCACCCTGTCACCCCTGTAATCTCCACCCTGTCAACCCTGTAATGTCCTGCCCATCACCCCTGTAACCTCCACCCCGTCACCCCTGTAACCTCCAGCCTGTCAGCCCTGTAACCTCCAGCCTGTCAGCCCTGTAACCCTCATCCTGTCACCCCTGTAACCCTCACCCTGTCACCCCTTTAACCTCCACCCCATTACACCTCTTCCTCCTCCTCCAGCTGATGGTACGTTCAGTGCCCAGTTCCCAGCGTTGGCAGGAGATCTCAGCTCGGCGGATGGAACTGATCCAAAACCTAATTCAGGACCAGTTGTTGAATTCTGCAGACTTCATCTTCTGTCTGGACGTGGACTCCAAGTTCCATGGTCGCTGGGGAACCGAGTCCTTAGGAGAACTGGTGGCCGTGGTGCATCCAGGTCAGTAGAACCCCCCCCAGTCATATGCTGTTGTGTCCTTGGGCAAAGACACTTCACCATCCTGTGTCCTGTATTGGTGGGAGGGGCCATGGATGTGTGTTGGTGAGGGGGGGGCACTGAGTCGAAGGCCAGGGAGTAAAAATGTGTTTTAAGATGAGTTTTAAAATTGGACTGTCTGTGTCTGTCTGTCTCTGTGTCTGTCTCTGCCTGTCTGTCTCTCTGTGTCTGTCTGTCTTTGTGTCTGTCTCTGTGTCTTTCTGACTGACTGTCTCACTGTGTCTGTCTGTCTCTCTGCGTCTGTCTGTCTCTCT
The DNA here is from genome assembly GCA_020466265.1 of Siphamia tubifer. Taxonomy (NCBI): domain Eukaryota; kingdom Metazoa; phylum Chordata; class Actinopteri; order Kurtiformes; family Apogonidae; genus Siphamia; species Siphamia tubifer. The sequence goes on from CM035790.1 coordinate 35,280,654, forward strand.
GTCTCTGTCTATCTCTCTGTGTCTGTCGGTCTTTCTGTTTGTCTCTGTCTGTCTGTCTTTGTGTCTGTCTCTGTATGCCTGTCTCTCTGTGTCTGTCTGTCTCTATGTGTCTTTCTGACTGCCTGTCTGTGTCACTGTGCCTGTCTGTCTCTCTGTGTCTGTCTGTCTCTGTGTCTGTCTGTCTGCCTGCCTGTCTGTGTCTGTCTGTCTTTCTGTCTGTGTCTCTGTGTCTGTCTGTCTGCCTGTCTGTGTCTTTGTCTGTCTCTGTGTCTGTCTGTCTGTTTCTATGTGTCTTTCTGTCTGTGTCTGTCTGTCTCTGTGTCTGTCTGTATTTCTGTCTCACTGTGTCTGTCTGTCTCTGTATGCCTGTCTCTCTGTGTCTGTCTGTTTCTATGTGTCTTTCTGACTGCTTGTCTGTCTCACTGTGTCTGTCTGTCTGTCTGTCTCTCTGTGTCTGTCTGTCTACCTGTCTGTCTGTCTCTCTGTGTCTCTGTCTACGTGTCTGTCTGCCTGCCTCTCTCTCTGTGTCTGTCTGTCTTTGTCTGCCTGTCTCTCTGTGTCTGCCTGCCTGCCTGTCTGTCTGCCTGTCTCTCTGTGTCTGTCTGTCTTTGTCTGCCTGTCTCTCTGTGTCTCTGTCTACGTGTCTGTCTGCCTGCCTCTCTCTCTGTGTCTGTCTGTCTTTGTCTGCCTGTCTCTCTGTGTCTGCCTGCCTGCCTGTCTGTCTGCCTGTCTCTCTGTGTCTGTCTGTCAGGTTACTACAGAGACGACCGCAGCAGGTTTCCATATGAACGCAGTCCTTCTTCCAGAGCCTTCATCCCTCAGGGTCAGGGAGACTTCTACTACTGTGGTGGAGCTTTTGGGGGAACCTTAGACCAGGTCCACCTGCTGGCTAAGACCTGCAGAACCAACTTTGAAGACGACGCCAAAGATGGAATAGAAGCTGCCTGGCAGGAGGAGAGTCACCTTAACAGGTAATGGTCACATGACTATGTCCTGGGTTAGGCTTCAGGACATGATGTATTTCAGTGGGATTTGGTAAAGTGTATATATATATATATATATATATATATATATATATATGCTTTTGCTCAGATGTATATATATATATATGCTTTTGCTCAGATGTCAAAATGGAGGTCATATTGTTTAATTACAAAATGGCCGCCATAAAACTCGTACTACCTCCACCAAGGAGGTAATGACACTCATAACTTTGACTTTTTAACTTATTATTTAGACTTTTTATCTGATCATTTTCACTTGTTCTGTGTGTCCAGGTACATGTGGGTCAATAAACCCACTAAGGTTTTGTCTCCAGAGTATCTGTGGCAGGACTTCAAAACCAGAAACCCTGAGATCCACATCGTACGCTTCTCTGGAGTTGTCAAGAACTACGCTGCCATCCGACCCAATGTCTGATGGACTGGACAGGACCAGAACTGAACTAAACGGACCAGAACACATTGGAATGGAATCAAAGGACTAAACTGAACCACCAGATCAAACTAAAATAAACTGGACCAGGTGTCTGAGTAGAACCAGAATGGAACATTTCATGGTCTTCCTCTTGACCTGCGTTCTTTTAATTATAGACCATATATTCAACCGTGGTTTAAACATTTTATCTACATCTACAGGGGGTGGGACCATGGTAGAGCAGGTCGTACAGTAACTGAAGGGTTGCTGGTTCAATTCCCACGCTGTCCTAGACTCCAAAGACTCTTCACCCTCCTTGCCTCCAGTGTCACTCACACTGGTGTATGAATGTGTATGAATGTGTATGAATGTGTATGAATGTGTATGAATGTGTATGAATGTGTATGAATGTGTATGAATGTGTATGGATGAGTATGAATGTGTATGAATGTGTATGGATGAGTATGAATGTGTATGAATGTTTGCTGGTGGGAGGAGCTGTAGACACACTTCTTTTTTTCTCTTTAAAAATTTTTTATACAAAGTGAAATATGTAAAAATCAACAAACTTGGGGATTTTGTAAAAAAAAAAAACTAAAATATTAAACATGTAAATAAGGTTTATTTTAGACATTTCAAATAAACAAACAGCAGAGATACAAGAGGAACCCTTTAACTCCTGAGACTAACAATTCAACAATGAAAAATCAAATAAGATAAAATAAACAACAAAATGAAGAAAAATATAATTAACAAAATAATATGAAACATGAACAAAGTAAGACACTAACAGGACACAACTGAAGAGAAAAAAAATGAACATAGAAAAAATAAACCAAAATAAGCAACAACATCAACAGACACTAATAAATATTCACAAAATAACACAAATGCAAAAACCCAAAATGAAGTTAAAAATGGCCAGGGGACCAAATATGCCAGGGGACCAAATATGCCAGGGGACCAAATATGCCAGGGGACCAAATATGCCAGGGGACCAAATATGCCAGGGGACCAAATATGCCAGGGGACCAAATATGCCAGGGACCAAATATGCCAGGGGACCAAATATGCCGCTTTGAATGCCTTGAAAAACGCTAGAGAAATCTGATCTGGTCTGGGCTAAATCTGATATTTGTGTAAACACATGTGAACAGAAAATGTGCTCAAATAAATGTTCATGTATGGAAACTCTTAAATCCTATTGTCCTTGAACACATCACTGCTGTTGTTTA
>CM035790.1:35288304-35308304 GCA_020466265.1 Siphamia tubifer
GACTAACCACACCTTTTTACAGGAAGCTCCACCCCCACAACAGACAGACAGCTGAATTCTGTCCAATAAGAGGCGGAGACTGCAGAGCAGCCCTGGATTTAGATGTCAGGTAGTTGGTGGGGCAGTTGAAGGTAGTTGGTGGGGCAGTTGAAGGTAGTTGGTGGGGCAGTTGAAGGTAGTTGGTGGGGCAGTTGAAGGTAGTTGGTGGGGCAGTTGAAGGTCTCAGTAATAAAGGGATCGTCTTAGTACAAAAAAGCAAAAGGTAAATAACAAAAATCAGCTGATCAGCATAATCATCATTCTATCATAAGGTACAGGTCACGTACACGATCAAACAGCTATGTGCCTTCATTACTCCGTACATGTCCACTGAACAGCACATCCCTCACTCCAAACTACATGTATCCCATAGAAACCCACTAACCAATCAAAACTCAGCACCAACAACACAGTTCTAAATCTGCAAATTAAAATTATAAATAGTCCAAAACATCAACAAGCATTCTTCAAATTTATTCAGACTCAAAAATATTAATCATAATAACTTTCCATAATTTGGCTCTAACACTAGCATTAGCACTAGCATTAGCAGAGCCACTGTCACTCCGAGGTTTAGCAACCAGAAATCTACACATATACGTCTGTGTCCACAGGATACATTTTTAGAGAATGATTTCCACCGAGTGAACATGTGTTGTTGCTAAGTTACATAAACGTTGCACACTTCAATGTTAGATCCATTATATGCATAAACATTAACACCTTCCTTGTTATCAGCATACAAAACGACTTGAAAACAACAACAAAACCAGTAAATATAAGTCCTGGGCCCGCCCAACTGACGCCGCAACATCTTTCCATGCCTTCGCTTGTAACTCAGTCAGTCAGTTGGTGGGGGGAAGAAAAACCTTTTGCTTTCATGCCAAAGGCATGATTTTTTTTCTTTTTTGATGCCATCTTGCTGGAGGGTGGGAAGCCATGGCAATTAGTGGGGCATTACCCCCCCCCCCTTGTCCATGCCTAGATCCGGCCCTAGTGCAGAAGCTCCACCTCCACAGCTGACTTGCGTCTGATGACAGGCGGGTGGAGGTCAGTGCCAGACCTCTGTGTCTCCTGTGATCCTATCAGCCCCAGTGCATTATGGGCGGTCCACTCCTCAGTGATCCTATCAGCCCCAGTGCATTATGGGCGGCCCACTCCTCAGTGAAATGTGACAGCTGCTGCTGTTTCTTTTATCTGCAAACACACTCAAGGTTGTGTATCTGTGGTAACCATGGCAACAGCCAATCAGAGCAAACGTGTGCAGTCAACACCAAACCTGTTTCTTTCAGACCTGAACCCCTCTGAGGACCTGATTGAAGACATGTGGCTGGGTGTGGCAGTGGCCAGTCAGGGTCCACCTGGAGGGAGGGTCCTGGTGAGTTCTGGGGGAGGGTCTGTCTAGTTTTCTTACTTTTTTCTTGTTTTGATCTGATTTAGTTTTTCTTTATTTATTAACTATGCTAACATAGATCAACATCCAAGTGTAATCATTTATTTCATGTGACACTAACAACACATCCTGAACATTTGATCACAATCCATTCATAACTTTTTGTGTAATCCTGCTGACAGACAGGCAGACAGACAGACAGACAAACAGGCAGGTGGATGGACAGGCAGACAGACAGGAAGTCAGGCAACTAACAGTCTTTTGTCTAAATGTACTGAGGACAAAAATCCTTCAGCTAATTAAAATGTCAATGATTTGATAGAGTTTGTATCAGCTGAAAAACACTGGGTAGTCTGGAAAAATCTGGAAAAATCTGGAAAAGTCTGGAAAAATCTGGAAAAATCTGGAAAAATCTGGAAAAGTCTGGGAAAAATCTGGAAAAATCTGGAAAAATCTGGAAAAGTCTGGAAAAATCTGGAAAAGTCTGGCATCTGAGAAAATAAAACATGTGTTGGGGAGTGTTGAGGACAGGACACAGGAAGTAGATTGAGACAATACTAATGATGTCATCACCATTATAGATAGATGAATGGTTAGTCAACTGGTTAGTTAAGTGGTTAATTCTCTGTCTCAGGTGTGCGGTCATCGCTTTGTTAAACTCTACGGGGCGTTCCAGCTGAGGCACATGATTGGTCGGTGTTATCTCCGCGGTAACAACCTGCAGTATAACGAGAGCGACATGCACTGGCAGAACCCTGAGCAAGTCTGCAGGTAAGCCACGCCCCCTTCTACAGGTGATCTTAAGCCCCGCCCCTTAGCTAACCTGTGTGTGTGTTCAGTCACCTGGGCGACGTCAGTGGTGAGGTCATGTGTAACGTGGGCGTGTCAGCTGTCATCAGTCAAACCCAGGTGGTGCTGGGGTCCCCAGGAAGCTTCAACTGGCAAGGTACTAGTACCTGATTTGTTTTGTTCAGGGGGAAGGGGGGGGTCCATTCATCTTGCATTATGTATGTCTGTATTTATGGGGACACAGGGACCAAAGTCCCCATGAGGGTTAAATATAAGTTCAGGTACCCACGAGGGTTAAGTATAAATTGGGGTCCCCACAAGGGTTAAATATAAATTGGGGTCCCCACAAGGGTTAAATATAAATTGGGGTCCCCACGAGGGTTAAATATAAATTCGGGTTCCCATGAGGGTTAAATATAAATTCGAGCTCTTTTTTTTACATTTTCTTTTACTAAGGACTCTACTGAAACATTCTTTTCATTTTATACTAGTTGTGATTGTTGTTCTGCTTCTAAAAATGCTTAATTATTTATTGTTGTTTTATGGTTATGATTGATCATTATTATTGGTTTTATTGATATTATTATTGCTAATATTATAATTAGGGTTATTGATGTTTTTGTTCTTTTTCTTGGCATTGTGTCTGTGTGTGTTTTTGTGTTTGTTAGGAAACGTTCACGTGTCATGGATGAATCCAGATGTAGTTTTCGATTCTCAGAGGAACTCATTCCCAAACATGGAGAGAAGAAACATCTACATGGGTGAATATTCCATCGTTCATGACGACCATCTAACCCATCTGCACTTAGTTACACACGTAAACGCACACACAGAGCTTGACTTGGAGTAAAGCCTGACTGAATGTTAAGTCATGCCTCTGAACCCCTGCGATTTTTGGGAAAGCTATAAGTAATTGGTGACAGGAGGGTCTGAGGAACAAGTAGATATATTTATTTTTCCTGTACTGTGAAAAATAAGTGAGATACAGCAGTTTTAAAACCACTGAACTCACCAAAATAAAGCAGATCTGTTAGTCTGTCAGTCATGTTAAAGCCCCGCCCACAGTGTTTGTCAATCATGTTAAAGCTCCTCCCACAGTCTTAATTGTCTGCAGGTGTTTCATAGTGCCAGGAGCACTGTTGCCATGGTGATGAGCAGTGGCGGGAACTTCAAAGGGCAGACTCATAGACAGCTCCACACTCTGTTACATGGAAAAAATAGGTGTGAACATACTGCCGAACTACTGCCATTCTTGGTAAAAGTGTAAATAATTGGTGAAAACAAAGTTGATGATGAGTGACAGGAGGGTGTGAGGAACAAGTACATGTACTTTTTATGTGTGTACTGTGAAAAATAAGTGAGTTAGAACAATTTGAAAAACACTGAACTCAACATGAGACACAAATGATTTTTCCAATAGAAGTCTATTGACAGAAATCCCTGACATCATCCCAAACAGGTTCCTGTCATTTCACTTTAAAAAGAGCTAGATCTTCAAACCCTGGTTTGTTTGAATTCTCACAACCATGGCAACATTTGTGGAAAAGATTGTTTGTCTACTATATATGGTTTTGCCGTGAGGACGAGTTATTGAGACATTTTTCAGCTTAACTTTTTCTTCTCTCGTGCTCTAGCGATGACATCACCCACTGATAAAAAGTCAGATTTTGGTCTTTTCAGGGTGGATTTACTGAGTTCTCTATCGACAACCGTAAATCACACCCTCATGACAATCACATCCTAAAGACACCACAAAAATGACTGTGTTTGAAAGTTTAAATGAAGTCTGTGCCACAAAGTATGAAGAAGCAGGAGTGTTGGAAAAAAAGGACACTTTTATGTCTGTCCCATTAAGAATGAATGGGGTTTTATTTCGTATAATAATGCGAAATCTGTACGACATATCGGAATTATGAGACCACATATGTAATCTCTGGGACAATCTGAAGATTTTTTCCTATTCACTGCAAAATGCTACGCTGTATCGTTTGGGAGTTATAGACATGTAAACATGGCCCAATTCATTTCAGATGGACATTTTAACTGGTTTTTCACATTTTATACGAAATCTTTGCATCACAATGTCAACCCTGATAGATAGAACATCTTTCAAGACCAGTCCGCACATTTTAGCATCAACATTTTTGGTCTATTTACAGTGGTGGGGGCCAGTTTTTTGCACATTTTTTTGTCAGAAGAAGTCACGATAAATATGATGAACAATATAAACCTGTGCTTGGTGTTACATACAAACACACTGGGAACATTATTTCTTATTGCAGTAGCAGGAGGAGGGGCCACTAGGAAAAATGGGCATGTCTGCTGAGGGAGCAGGGCCACTCACTCACTCCCTACCCCCTACCAGGGCAAGCCAACCCTGGTCCTCGAGAGCCACAATCCAGCATGTTTTAAATGTATCACTCTTCCAACACCCCTGACAGTCATTACCATTCTTCTGCAGAAGTTGATGATAGGCTGATCATTTGAATCAGGGGTGTTGGAGGAGGGATAAATCTAAAACATGCTGAATTGTGGCTCTCGAAGACCAGGGTCGGCCAGCCCTGCGGCCGACTCCCAAATAGGGTAATAAATTAAGTGTGCCACATAGTGAACTCAATTGAAAACATTTCAGAAACTACTACAGCACTGTATAATCATGTCATCAACTTCGAAAAATTAAACAGTGTCGTCTCTCACAAAATTAAGACTTTGGAATTTTTTTACTGTCTGTGCAATAAAATAAAAAAAACCTAATTTCCTCACAGCTTTTTTACTGTTAGTAACTGTTATTAACTGTTAAATAACTCTTGTCTGGTGCCTGTCATCCAGCAGACAGTTAATTCAATTCAATTCAATTTTATTTATAAAGCCCTAAATCACAACAAAGTCGTCTCACAGGGCTTTACAAAAACACAATCAACTACAGAGATACATGAAAAGTCCCAAGCATCGCCTGTCCTTAGACCCTCCCCCTGTCCTTAGACCCTCCTTCTCGGCAGAAAAAACTTCCAAACCCAGTGGGAAAAAGAAGAAATCTTGAGGAGAACCACATTGAAGGACAGATCCACTCCCATGGACGGACAGACTATAGATGAACGTCCATTTATAAATGAAGGGGGGGGGGGGCTGGTCCAGACAGGCAGGGGCGGGGGTCACAGGTCGGCACAGGCGAGACACTGCAGGTCCTGTCGTCCATGGCTCCCACATGGACACTGTCAGGAGAGCCACCACTCCCCCCAGGGGGAGAGGGGGGAAAGGGGACACCAGAGGTCATTCAGTGGTCCTCCAGTGGTCCCCTAGTGGTCCACCAGTGGTCTTCCAGTGGTCCACCAGAGGTCCTCCAGTGGTCCACCAGTGGTCCCCTAGTGATCATTCAGTGGTCCTCCAGTGGTCCCCTAGTGGTCCACCAGTGGTCTTCCAGTGGTCCACCAGAGGTCATTCAGTGGTCCTCCACTGGTCCACCAGTGGTCCCCTAGTGATCATTCAGTAGTCCTCCAGTGGTCCCCTAGTGGTCCACCAGTGGTCCCCTAGTGGGGACACAACGCTGCTTTTTCTGATCTAATGTTTGGGAGAAATGTGTCTATTTTGTCTCTAACAGTTGATATTTTATTGTTAAAGAACTGCAGGAAATCATCAGAATGGAGCGTGGATGGAATAACTGGTTCCACGGAGGTGTGTCTGTTTGTCAGTCTGGCTACAGTACTGAACAGGAATCTAGGATTATTCTTGTTTTCTTCTATTATGGATGAGTAATATCTAGTTTTGGCTGTACGCAAAGATGGATTATACTTTATTAAGATATTTTTCCAGGCATTGAGAGAATCTTCTGAATTGGATCACCGCCATTGCCTCTAATTTACGTGTTGCTTGTTTTAATCACTGAGGTGGAAATATCCTCAAACAAAACCTGGAAGGTCATTAAAAAGTGATCTGAGAGTATGGGATTATGGGTAAAAATGACGAGGTCATTAATTTCAACACCAAATGTTCAGATCAGATCGAGAGTGTGTCTGTGAATGTGGGTTGGTTTATGAACATTTTGGATAAAGCCTAATCCGTCTAGTAGGTCACTAAATGCATTACTAAGAGAGTCAGTGTTGTTATCGACATGTATGTTCAAATCACCAACTATTCTAATCCTATCCCAGTTCAACACTACACTGGATAGAAAGTCAGAGACTGATGAGATCCAAACTGTGAATAAGGACCAGGAGGGACATAAACTAGGACAAAAAGGACTGGTTTTTGGTTTCTGCAGTTGGGGAAAGTAATGGATAAAAGTAGACTTTCAAAGGAGTGGTAAGTGGGATTAATTTTATGATTAATTTTAGGGCTAAGACCTAAACTGGAGTGAGATATTACTGCCACTCCTCCACCACCACCACTGGTTCTGGCTGTGTGATAGTTCACCTGGATTCATTTAATGGGACATATTCATCCTGCTGAAGCCAGGTTTGAGTCACAGCTAAAATATCAATCTATTGATCACTGATTAGATCATTTAATAATAAAGATTTGGAAAAAATAGACCTAATATTGATCAGTCCACATTGGATAAAATTGTTAGGTGTTCTTTTAATCTGATTATTACTTAAAACTATTTTTATTAAATTATTTGATCTCACTCCTATTGGTTTTTTAATATTAGGTTTATTATTAACTACACAGGGAATAGACGCAGTCTTTCTATTATTTGCTACATGGTGGGTTTGTGACAGCTCAGAGTAAAGTGGATGCACACAGAAGTGTTTTACTCTATGACTCTGCGCCTGGACCCGCACTCCGGATTGTCATTTTGACAGGCTAAATTTGGTAGCCACATTTTGTGCTAAGAGAGAAGCACCTTCCCAAGTGGGATGAATGCTATCTCTGCGAATGAGCCCAGGCTTTCCCCAGAATGATGACAACCTAGAGTACATCTCATCACTGGACAAATTGGGCAGGGGTCCAGAGAATGCTACGGTGTCACACATCAATTTAGCAAGTTTACACCCCAATGCTACGTTGAGTTTAAGAACCTCTGATTGTTTCCGTAGGACATCGTTACCACCAGCGTGGATCACGATGCGGCGGAAGCTAGCCCTGCTCTGCTGTAAAAGCTTAAGATTTTCTTCGATTTCACCGACTCTGGCCCCTGGAGAACACCTGACAGACAGCGCTGGGTGCTTTACGTCCCTAAGAATAGAACTGCCAATGAAAAGAGTGTCACATTTGGCCGGTGCTGTGCCATGGGGTCTGCTACAGACGTGAAGCTCTTGGTGCGCTACGTTTGTGCGTTTAGCACCACGCTTCCCCCGTTCTGTCACAAACCGATCCCTTGACTCTGCCGGCTGCACGGGACTGGCTGGGGGACTAGCCACGTTAGCACTCCTATGGCTATTCGCACAGACTGCGGTCCCTGCAGCTACCTCGCTATAGCTAGGCCTAGCATTAGCCTCCAAGCTGCAAAGCCGTGCTTCTAACTCAGAAACCCGGGCCTCCAACCGTGACACTAAACTACACTTCCAACAGCTACTTCTATCCTCAGTAAAGGAGGCAGGGACTCACTGCACATACAACACACTGAGCAGAAAATACGGGAAGAAGAAGAACTAGCCATGCTAAGGGAAGCTAGGCTAGCGAAGATAAAGAGGGAACAATACACTCACCGGATGCAACACTGTGTCTTCTCTGCTGCTGCAAATCTCACGATGCGTTCAGGGACAGCTCCGAAAAGTGAGTGTCCGTCTAAACGTTATCGTTACTGAACAGCTGTAGTTCTGTCAGTATATCGTCCAAACTATATCTGTCCGTGTTTCTTTTAATCAAAAATGTCTTCATCCTTCGGCCATTTTTTGGTGATGAGATATAGTGCTTTAGTTAGTGACCATCAATGTCCGCTACATTGAGTGACTATACAGTGATTATAAATACCCATATATATATATATATATATATATATATATATATATATATATATATATATTGCAACTGGATATTTTAGTGTTCTACATGGAAGGTTGCCAGTTTGAATCCCAGGTGTGCCCTTAGGCAAGGCCCTTTACGCTATACATGCCTATACATCCACTTCATCCATGGTACGAAGATGCTACGGCAAGGGGGAGCCAGGACGACAGGTCAGCTTGGGGGTGGTTTCACCATCACCCCCAAATATCGAGATTGGGTACCAAGCCCCAAAAAGACTAAACACAAAGGCAGCTGACCTGAGAGAGAGAAACATGAAATCCTGCTTGCCAAGGCTAAAGAACAAAGTACCAGACCAGTCCCTACTGGAAGACCTGAACACTGCACTGCAAACTGTCCCTACCACTACCATCACTGAGACCAATCAGCTGATGTATGCAGCAGCAACAGTAATCCTAGAGATGCTTGGCTACAAGATGAACACCCAGAGGAGCCAGAAGGTTGCCCCATGGAGGAGAAGGCTAGAGGCAAAGATCATGGCAGCATGGAGAGAAGTCAGTGTTTTAACAGAACAAAGCAGAGGTGTGAATCTGAGGAAAGAACTGCCCAAGAAATACAACAAACTGTCCACAGCTGAGGCACTGGAGACTGCTAAGCAAAGGCTCACAGCACAAGCTACCACCTAAAGAGATACACAAGAGAGGTAGAGGCCAGGAGAATAAACCAGGTGTTCTCCACCAACCCAGCTAAGGTCTACTCTCAATGGCAGGGGGACAAGGTGACAACGGACCCACCTAGGGCTGAAACTGAGCAATACTGGAAGAGCATCTGGGAGAAGGAGGTAACACATAACACCAATGCCCAATGGCTGACAGACTTACAGGCAGAGCACAGCCAACTCCCAGAACAAGACCCAGTAGTCATCACACTAGCAGACATCCAAACCAGAGTGTCCAAAATGAAGAGCTGGACAGCACCAGGGCCCGACATGATTCATACCTACTGGCTTAAGAAACTGACAGCACTCCATGAACGCCTAGCAGCACAGATGAACCAGCTGCTGATATCGGGAAACCACCCAGAGTGGCTAACCCAGGGCCGGACAGTCCTCATAATGAAGGACCCCCAGAAGGGAACAATACCATCTAACTACCGGCCTATAACCTGCCTCAGCACCACATGGAAGCTTCTATCAGGCATCATAGCGATTAAGATGAGTAGGCACATGGAGCAATACATGAGCAGAGCACAGAAAGGGATAGGCAACAACACCAGGGGAGCCAAACACCAGCTACTGGTTGACAGGACAATTGCCCGAGATTGCAAGATGAGGAACACCAACCTGTGCACTGCCTGGATTGACTACAAGAAAGCCTATGACTCAATGCCACATACATGGATACTGGAATGTTTAAAACTGTATAACATCAGCAGGACACTAAGAGAGTTCATCCAGAACTCAATGAGGCTGTGGAAGACGACTCTGGAGGCCAACTCAAAGCCAATCGCACAGGTGAACATCAGATGCGGCATTTACCAAGGAGATGCTCTGTCCCCCCTGCTGTTCTGCATAGGCCTAAACCCCCTCAGCCAGATCATCTCAAAGAGTGGCTTCGGATACCAGTTCCGAAGTGGAACATCCATCAACCACCTCCTCTACATGGATGACATCAAGCTTTATGCCAAGAATGAGCGTGACATTGATTCCCTAATTCACCTCACCCGGATCTACAGCAAAGACATTGGGATGTCATTGGGACTAGATAAATGTGGGCGGATAATATCTAGAAGAGGAAAGGTGATCACAACTGAAGGGGTTGACCTACCTGAAGGGAATATCACAGATGTGCAGGAAAGTTACAAATACCTAGGGATCCCACAGACAAATGGTAATCATGAGGAGGCAGCTGGGAAGTCAGCCACAGCCAAATACCTACAGAGGGTAAGACAGGTCCTGAAAAGTCAGCTGAACGGCAAAAATAAGATCCAGGCCATTAACACCTATGCCCTGCCAGTGATCAGATACCCAGCTGGGATAATATTCTGGCCACTGGAAGAGATACAAGCCACTGATATCAAGACAAGGAAACTCCTTACCATGCATGGAGGGTTCCACCCCAAGTCCAGTGTCCTGAGGCTCTACACTAAGAGAAAGGAAGGGGGCCGAGGACTAATAAGTGTCAGAACTACTGTCCAGGAGGAAACGGCGAACCTCCAGGAATACATCAAGAAAATGGCCCCCAATGACCAACTGCTAAGTGAATGCCTCAGGCAACAAAAGCCCAGTAAAGTCGAGGAACCAGAGGGGCTATCATGGAAGGACAAGCCCTTGCATGGTGTGTACCATCGGCAAACTGAGGAAGTGGCTGATATGGAAAAGACATACCAGTGTCTGGAAAAGGCTGGACTAAAGGACAGCACAGAGGCGCTACTCATGGCTGCACAAGAACAAGCCCTGAACACCAGAGCAATAGAGGCCGGGGTCTACCACATCAGACAGGACCCCAGGTGTAGGCTGTGTAGAGAAGCCTCTGAAACAGTCCAGCACATCACAGCAGGGTGTAAGATGGTGGCAGGTAAGGCATACATGGAGAGACATAACCAGGTAGAGGACATACTGTACAGGAACATCTGTAAAGAGTATGGACTGGAGGTCAAGGGTCAAGATGGGAGAACCCCCCAAAGGTGACAGAGAACAAACAGGCCAAGATTCTGTGGGACTTCCAGATCCAGACTGACAAGATGGTGATGGCCGATCAGCCTGACATAGTGGTGGTGGATAAACATGGAAGACAGTGGTGGTGATAGATGTAGCAGTCCCCAGTGATAGCAACATGAGAAAGAAAGAACATGAGAAGAGAAGAGAAATACCAAGGGCTGAAAGAGGAGTTAGAGAAAATGTGGAGTGTGAAGGCAACAGTGGTACCAGTAGTGATGGGGGTACTAGGGGCAGTGACCCCCAAGCTGGGAGAATGGCTCCAGCAGATACCAGGAACAACATCAGAGATCTGTGTCCAAAAGAGAACATTGTTAGGAACAGCTAAGATCCTGCGCAGAACCCTCAGGCTCCCAGGCCTCTGGTAGAGGACCCGAGTCTGAAGGAGACAACACCCACCCACGAGAGGAACATTTTAATTTTTTTTTATCGGGTCTATATAGTGAAAATATATATATATATATATAGTGAACTATAGAGGGTGTAGGGAGTGATCTCGTACACAGCCATTATGCCATATATTCACACAAAGGTGACATCACAGATAAAGTTCAACCTTGTCCCCACTCCCTTTAATGCTAGCTCCGCCCCCTTTAACATATGCTGTGTTTTCATAGGTTACTCAGTGATTCAAGCTCCACAGTTGTTGTCCAAACAAACAGAAACAATAGTAACAGGTGAGTGGGTGGAGCTACTGAGCATGGCTACTGATTGCGTGTATTGATTGTGTGTATTGATCGTGTGTATTGATCATTTCCAGGTGCTCCCAAGGACAGTAAAGAAGACGCTCGTGGTTCGGTGATGTTAGCACTCAAACATTTGGACAAACTGGAGATTCGACAGACGCTGCGTGGTGAACAGATGGGCTCATACTTCGGAAACGCTGTGGCGGCGACCGACCTGGACAATGACGGGTAAACAGAGTTAAAAGGTTGCATGTTTCCAGGGATGACGGTGCAGAACCCTCAGCCTAACCTTAACCCCACAGGTGGAGCGACCTCCTGGTGGGTGCCCCCTTCTACTTCCAACGCCAGCAGGAAGTGGGTGGAGCCGTTTATGTCTACATGAATGTGGGAGGTCATTTGGGTCCTCAGCCCACCATTGTGCTACGAGGACGAACTGGATCTGCGTTTGGAATGGCGGTCGCTGCCACAGGCGACCTGAACCAAGATGGTTTCCAGGGTAAGAAGCTAACGCTGTGTTTCCATGGTAACAACTATACTGGACTGTACTGCACTGGACTGTATTGGACTGTACTGTACTATACTGGACTATACTGGACTGTCCGTCTATGACATAGTCCTTCTCTAACGTAGACCTTCTCTAAACTAGACTTCCTCAAATGTAGACCTTTTCTAACATAGAACGTCTATAACATAGTCCTTCTCTAACATAGTCCTTCTCTAATGTAGACCCTCTCTAACGTAGACCTTCTCTAACACAGAGCTTTTCTAGTTTATTTGAACAGTTTCAGTCTGGCTTTCGTGCCCATCATAGCACTGAAACAGCGTTAGTTAAAGTTACTAATGACTTATTATTAGCCGCTGACATCGGATTAATATGGGTCCTGGTGTTATTAGACGTTAGTGCAGCCTTTGACACCATTGACCACAGTATCTTAGTGCATAGATTAGAATATGATATAGGTATTAGAGGAGCAGCCCTCTGCTGCTTTAAATCACATTTATCTAATCGCTACCAATTTGTTCACATCAACCAACAATCATCGCAGTCCTCCAGAGTTAATTATGGCATTCCTCAAGGGTCAGTCCTTGGGCCTATTTTGTTTACACTATATATGCTCCCTTTAGGTAACATCATTAGAAATCATGGCATTAATTTTCATTGTTATGCAGATGACACACAGCTATATTTATCGATTAAACCTGATCAGACCAGACAAATAGATAAACTAAGTACATGTGTCCAAGACATAAAGACTTGGATGAGTGACAATTATCTTTTATTGAACCCTGAAAAAACTGAAGTCGTTATATTTGGTCCTAAAAATGCCACAGACTCCCTACCTGACCAGATAGTTACTGTAGACAACTTAAGTGGAACACCCAGTGACACAGTTAAACATTTAGGAGTTTTATTTGATCCAGATCTTTCATTCAAAGGGTCAGAGGTCAGAGGTCAGGGCACATTAACCAAACTTGCAGAACAGCCTTCTTTCACCTGCGCAACATTAGCCAAAATTAGGAATATTCTGTCTAAAACGACTGCAGAAAAATTAATTCATGCATTTGTTACATCACGATTAGATTATTGTAACTCCTTACTTGTAGCGTGTCCTAAATATTCCCTAAAAAGCTTCAACTGGTTCAAAATGCAGCAGCAAGATTATTAACAGGATCAAATAGAAGAGAACACATCACCCCTGTGCTCCAAACCCTGACCCCTGACCCCTAACCCTATCACCCCTGTGCTCCAAACCCTGACCCCTGACCCCTAACCCTATCACCCTTGTGCTCCAAACCCTGACCCCTGACCCCTAACCCTATCACCCCTGTGCTCCAAACCCTTCACTGGCTACCAGTTGAGTTTAGAATAAAATTTAAAATCCTCCTCCTTACATATAAAACCATTAATGGTATGGGTTAGGGTTAGGGGTCAGAGGTCAGGGGTTAATGGTATGGGCCCCTCTTATCTTAAAGATGATCTGGTTCCGTACCAACCCAATAGAACCCTTCGTTCTCAGAATGCAGGTTTATTGAAAGTTCCTAAGGTTTCTAAAAGTACAGTAGGAGCTAGAGCCTTTAGTTACCATGGTTACTGTCTTATGGAATCAGCTTCCCTTTAATATTAAAGATGCCGACACAGTCTCTACATTTAAAATTAGGCTTAAAACATTCCTGTTTGAGAAAGACTATGGTCAGGCTAGTTAAAAATTCTGTGTTGTATGAGTCACAGTTCAGTCTAGGCTGCCCTAGGAGTTAGAATGCTGGGGGAAGTACAGACACTGAGTTCTTTCTTCTCTTTCTCTCTCTCACATCTGTTTCTGTCATTTTTATAACCTATCTTTCATACCAAGTCTGTTCATGACTAGTCACCTGGTGCCCCCCCCCCCTCCCCCCCTGGGGGGAGTGGTGGCTCTCCTGACAGTGTCTGCACGGGAGCCATGGACGACAGGATCTGGAGTATCTCACCTGTGCCGACCTGTGACCCCGGACCATCGCCCCTGCCTGTCTGGACCAGCCCCCCTTCCTGCATTTATATATGGACGTTCATCTATAGCCTGTCCGTCCATGGGAGTGGATCTCTCCTTCAATGTGGTTCTCCTCGAGATTTCTTCTTTTTCCCACTGGGTTTTGGAGTTTTTTCTTGCCGAGAAGGAGGGTCTAAGGACAGGGGGAGGGTCTAAGGACAGGGGATGCCTGGGACTTTTCATGTATTTCTGTAGTTGATTGTGTTTTTGTAAAGACCTGTGAGACGACTTTGTTGTGATTTAGGGCTTTATAAATAAAATTGAATTGAATTGAATTGAATTAATGTAGATCTTCTCTGAAGGAGACCTTCTCTCATGTAGAGTTTCTCTAGCGTAGACCTTTTCTAATGTAGACCTTCTCTAACGTAGATATTCTCTAATGTAGACCTTCTCTAAACTAGACCTGCTCTAAAGTGCACTGCCTCAAATGTAGATCTTTTCTAATTTAGACCCTCTCTAACGTAGTCCTTCTCTAACGTAGACTCTCTAACGTAGAATCTCTCTAATGTAGACCTTCTCAAACTTGGACTCTCTGTAACATAGACCCTCTCTGAAGTAGACCCCCTCTAACGTAGACCTTTTCTAATGTAGACCTTCTCTGACGTAGACCTTCTCTAACATAGACCTTCTCTAACATAGTCCTTCTCTAACGTAGACTTTCTCCAGTGTTGTACCTGAACGAGTTCATTGAACAATCGTTCACGAACTATATATTTTTGATGAACATGAACGACTCGTTCACTTTTGCCAAATGAACGGGAAGTTGTGAACGCGGTTATCCTGGCATTTATTGAACTTCGCTCTCAATTGGTACCGGACCGCCGGCCGCCTAATAATTACTTCATTATTTCTCTTGTATTTATTTTCCGAGTCTGAACAATCTTTTATTTTGAAAAATGACCGGATTCTGTCGGTTACGTCAATAGCTGCGTTTCCATTACCCTTGGAAATTTGCAAAATGTAAATATCACTATAAAAAACTGGTAATGGAAACACCTGAATTTAAAAAAAACACTCAAATATAAAAAAAAAGTTTTCACGCATTCATGAGGTGGTTTTTCAGACGTTTCGATGTTGTAATATATCACAAAAACGCAATGGAAACACTTTTTTAGCAATATATGTCACAGGATGTGACTACATAGTCACATGACCACTTCTTTCGGAGTGAAAATGGCAGCCTGTAACCATAGCAACCATTGGCTGCTTATAATTTGTTGTTAAGTGCTGGGTATGTTTACACTTAATATTCCGACCTGACAATGTAGGGACCACATGTACAGACCCTTATAATGTAAGACAGGTGGTTTGTTTTACATGTTAGTGGCTTTAAAGAGCTCACCAGTGACTTTTACTGATGAGAGAATTAGCCGATTCATTCACACACACACCCCGGTCCGTGGTAAAATTTTGAAACCCTGACCGGTCCGCGGTAATAAAAAGGTTGGGTACCAATGGGATCAAAACACAGCATTATCATTGATGTAATTTTTGTATTATTCTGAACAAATTTTAGCAGCATAAGTTTTTTCATTAATAACACAAAAAAAGAACAAAAAAAAGAACAAAAAAATTCATTTTGGGATCCATGAAGTTCTAGTTCATAATTTGGAAAAATGAATGATGAACTGAACTAATTCATATTGAGTAACTTGAACTGAACTTTGAATCAAGGTGAACTTTCCCAACACTGACCTTCTCTAACGTAGACCTTCTCTGACATAGACCATTATGTGTTCCAGACTTTGCAGTTGGAGCACCCTTCCACGGTTCAGGGTCAGTGATGATCTGGAGTGGCAGCGCTGGGGGCGTGGCCTCTGAGCCCAGTCAGGTAACAGACCAGGAGTTAGATACACATACAGACCACACCCCCTAAACTAAACCTCTCCCCTGTGTCTTCCAGGTAATCCATGGCAGCAGAGTGTCTTCTGTCTTCAAGACATTCGGTTACTCATTGTCTTCAGGACATGATGTTGATAATAACAAATATCCAGACCTTCTGATTGGTTCATTAGACGACACTGTTGTTCTGCTGAGGTAAACAACTGCCAAACCCCATAACCAATGGTAACACTTTAAGAATGGTAGCTAATGGTAACCAATGTTACCCAATTGTAACTATGGAAGCTAATAATAACCCATGGCAAAAATGTTAACCAATGTTAACAATCTAACTAATTACCAATGGTAACAATGATAGCTAAGGGTAACCAATGGTAACAATTGTAACCAATGGTGACAATGGTATCTAATTGTAACAAAGGTAACCAATGATAACAATGCTAACCAAAGGTAACAACGATAACCAATGGTAACAATGGTAATCAATGAAAACAATGCTAACCAACATTATCCAATAATAAACAGACATGTAAAAGTGAAAGTTTTTCTTTGAAAAAATTTTAAAATATTAAAACAAACTGAAGGAAAACAATTCTGATCTGTAATGGGTTAAAGACTTTATTTATTTAAAGATTTATTTATTCATTAATATATTCATTTATGTCTTTTCCTGGTGTTTATTTGTGTTTCCAGAAGTCGTCCAGTCGTTCATCTGAACTCGACTCTCAGAGTCTTTCCAGAAGTCGTTGATCCACTGACTTGTGACCTCTGGTAATGATCAGCTAACACTACTGCATAATGCTAACACTAATGATCGGCTAACACTACTGTATAATGCTAACACTAATGATCGGCTAACACTACTGCATAATGCTAACACTAATGATCGGCTAACACTACTGCATAATGCTAACACTAATGATTGGCAAACACTACTGCATAATGCTAACACTAATGATCGGCTAACACTACTGCATAATGCTAACACTAATGATTGGCTAACACTACTGCATAATGCTAATGATATGCTAACACTACTGCATAATGCTAACACTAATGAATCCATCATTGGCAGAAGGCGCCGTGCTGATGGCTGCCTGTTGCAGCGTGCTCATGTTTTGAGTGAAGTTTTTTACATGTTTTATCTGTTGGATTACATGACATTGCTGGCCTCAGACAAGTTGTCGAGATATAATGGATATTAAGTGGCTGATACAAATTTTATGCCTTTTTATTGTTTTTATAACTTATACGGTGTCCGGTCATGTCAATACGGGCAGGATAGTTTACCTTCGGGACCAGCTGATAGCGCTCTCCAAGCCACCACTACAGCCGGGTTTTCATTACCAAATCCCGAAGGAGTTGCGGAAGAGATGCCGGGGGTGCAGGGCCGGTGTTCTACGGCAAGCTAGGAGGAGGCAATTTAAACCCTTTATACCATCGATCATCATGGGGAATGTGAGGTCACTAGCGAACAAGCCTGATGAACTTGGGGCATTGACAAGAACACAGAGGGAGTACCGTGAATGCAGCCGAATGTGTTTCACCGAGACGTGGCTGCAGGTGCATATCCCGGACTCCAACATCTCTGTCCACGGCTTCTCCGCTGTGCGTGCCCACCGGGACTGCAGGCAGAGAGGCAAGAAGAAAGGAAGGGGGGGGGTCGCTGTGCTTCTGAACAACAGATCGTGCAATCCTGGTTATGTTACGGTGAAGGAACATGTTTGTAATCTGGACATCGAACTGTTAGCAGTGGGCTTGCACCCCTTCTACCTGCCCCGTGAGATCACCTATGTCATGGCGTTAATTGTTTACATCTCGCCGCCAGCTGATGCCGACGTAGCATGTGACGTCATCAACACAGTCACTGCCAGGCTTCTCACACAACATCCAGATGCACTCATACTAACCTGGGGAGATTTTAACCATGCTTTTCTCTCCAAAACGCTTTCAACTTTTAAACAATATGTGGAATGTCCCACTAGGGAAAATAAAACATTGGACTTATTGTACGCAAATGTGAAAGATGCTTACAGTTCCACCCCCTTCCCCCACTGGGCAGATTGGACCATAACCTGGTCTTGCTCACCCCCACCTATACACCACTTGTGCATCGGTAGCCAGTGACCACAAAGACAATGAGGCGCTGAACACCTGAGGCCACAAGCCGTCTGCAGGGGTGCTTTGAGGTCACAGACTGGGATGTGCTCTGTGAGCCTCATGGAAAGGACATCAACTCCATGACTGACTGTGTCACAGAGTACATCACCTTCTGTGTGGAGAGCACAGTACCTGCAAAGACGGTAAGGTGCTTTGCAAACAACAAGCCCTGGGTCACGGGTGAGCTGAAAGGACTTCTGCACCAGAAAAAAAGAGCTTTCAGGGATGGTGACCGTGAGACACTCAGGACTGTTCAGAGAGAGTTGAAGGTGCACCTGAGAGAGGGTAGGGAGGCATACAGGAGGAAGCTGGAGAGCAAGCTCCAGCAAAACAATACACAAGAGGTGTGGAGTGGGATGAGAGCCATCACCGGATTCAAAGGAAAGGGAGGCCAGGTCGGGGGTAGCCTCGGCAGGGCCAAAGAGTTGAATATGTTTTCAACAGGTTCAGCTCAGGGCCTCTGTCTACCTCCCCCACCTCTCCCAACTCCACAGACCCTACTCTGCACACCTCCACACAGGGGCTTGCTAAACCAAACATCCAGCCCCCCCCCCCCTTATCCTCCAGGCCCTTCAACCACTCTGTCAGTCACTAGTGACCAGGTGAAGATGCAGCTGGGTAAACTCCACCTGAACAAGGCCGCAGGTCCAGATGGCATCAGTCCCAGGGTCCTGAGGTCCTGTGGGGAGCAGCTTTGTGGCATTCTACAGCACCTGTTCAACCTGAGCCTAGAGCAGGCGAGGGTGCTGGTGCTGTGGAAGACATCCTGCCTTGTTTCAATCCCAAAGAAGCCCTCTCCATCGGCTCTCAATGACTACAGACCAGTTGCCTTGACATCGCACATCATGAAGGTGCCGGAGAGACTGGTACTGGCCCATCTACAACCACAGGTCACCTCCTCCCTGGACCCCTTGCAGTTTTCCTACTGCCACAAGGTGGGGGTGGAGGATGCCATTATATATCTGCTACAGAGAGCCCACTCCCACCTGGACAGAGCAGGCAGCACTGTGAGAATCATGTTTTTTGATTTTTCCAGGGCTTTCAATACAATCCAGCCTGCACTGCTGTGTAGTAAGCTCCAGAGGATGCAGGTGAATGCAGCCATCACCTCCTGGATTACGGACTACCTCACAGACAGGCCACAGTTTGTGCGGCTGGGAAGCTGTGTGTCTGAGCGGGTGGCACCTCTGACTTTCAGTACAACTCTGAGTCTTGCCACCTGCAGAAGTTCTCTGATGACTCTGCGGTGGTGGGATGTGTCAGACCCTAACCCTAACCCTAACCAGCAAAGTGTCTTCAGTTGGAGACTGCGCCAACTCAGCTGTAGTAAGGACAGATACAGAAGGACTTTCCTGCCCACAGCAATAGCACTTTATAATAACTCCCCTCTGAGAAGGCTTATCTTTTATGTACAATCATGTGCTAAAGTGCATTAGTCTTAACACTAATGCACTTTAGCTTTATCTTTTTGGGTAGGGCTATTTTTTTATGATGGATATCTTATATTTTATTCTATTTTGCCCTAACTTGTATGGTCATTATGCCTCTGACAACTTCTACTGCCTATGTCCTGTGGGTGTAACCATGTTGGTCTGTACTGCATCATGTGTGTCTGTTTTATAGTGTATAAAATGTGACCCGCCACCACGAAACCAGGCATAAGTGGCGCTGAGCTGTTCAGAGCTACAGCCAAATTTAGGCTGGAAGGTGATTTGTTATTAGTGTTTACACCTTATCAAAAAACGGTACCTTAACACCTCTATGTTCACTTCCTGTGGTCATTACATTGAAATCCAATCAATAAAGGTGTTTATTGAGTCAATTATTTAAGCGGTGACAAAAGTTCAGGTATTGCTGAGCAAAGACAAAGACGACTTCCACCTCTTTTCGCCGAACAAAACGATCTCCGTTCCGTGGGTAAACACCCAAGTGTTTGGTACGAGGTA